>CM056463.1:20536255-20824771 GCA_029783895.1 Triplophysa bombifrons
GGAGAGAGTGTGTGTGTGTGTGTGAGTGTGTGTGTGTGTGTGTGTGTGTGAAAGTGAGTGTGTGAGGAAGAGAGTGTGTTATGTTGAGGTGTGTGTGTGTGCGTTTGTAAGAGTGAGAGAAAGTGAATGAGCAAGTGTGTGAGTAGTGTGTATGCCTGTGTGTGTAGGTGTGTGTGTCTGTGTGAGTGTGTGTTTGCTTGCTTGTGCGTGCGTGCGTGCGTGCGTGCGAGAGAGAGAGAGAGAGAGAGAGAGAGAGAGAGTGAAGGAGTGTGTATGTGTGAGAGAAAAAGAATGAGAAAGTGTGTGTACCCGTGAAGGTGTGTGTGTGTGTGTGTGAGAGAGAGTGAGTGAGTGAGTGAGTTAGTGAGAGAGAGAGAGCGCGAGAGAGAGAGAGCGAGAGAGAGAGAGAGAGAGAGAGAGAGAGAGAGAGAGAGTGAAAGACTGTGTATGTGTGAGAGAAAAAGAATGAGAAAGTGTGTGTACCCGTGAAGGTGTGTGTGTGTGAGAGTGAGTGAGTGAGTGAGTGAGTTAGTGAGAGAGAGAGAGAGAGAGAGAGCGAGAGAGAGAGAGAGAGAGCGCGAGAGAGAGAGAGAGAGAGAGAGAGCGAGAGA
This sequence comes from Triplophysa bombifrons, assembly GCA_029783895.1. NCBI lineage: Eukaryota > Metazoa > Chordata > Actinopteri > Cypriniformes > Nemacheilidae > Triplophysa > Triplophysa bombifrons. The sequence continues at coordinate 20,536,867 of CM056463.1, forward strand.
GAGAGAGAGAGAGAGAGAGAGAGAGAGAGAGAGAGAGAGAGAGAGTGAAAGACTGTGTATGTGTGAGAGAAAAAGAATGAGAAAGTGTGTGTACCCGTGAAGGTGTGTGTGTGTGAGAGTGAGTGAGTGAGTGAGTGAGTTAGTGAGAGAGAGAGAGAGAGAGAGAGAGAGTGATAGGGTGAATATGTGTATAAGGAGTCAGGAGGTAGAGACAGGGGTTTAGCCCCAGATGTTGACGGATTTCCCGCTCTCGCCCCTGACGGTTTGTGTTAACAGTGATTAATTAAAAAGCAACAGCTCCAGTGTGGAAAATAACACAGAGCTACAGAAACGGTTTTGGAGACCCCAGAGAGACACTTCAGCCGTTCCAGAGTGGGCCGATTACAGCACAAATAAACAGCACCATTAGCATGTGTTCACGCAAACCGCTCCCATCTCTCCGTAAACAAAAATGGAGAAATATTTCTGTGAACCCACAACGGCCCTGCGCTAATTAACTCGCTGGAAATGGAAAGCCATCTCTTCAAAACCAATAAGTTACAGTATCACGCTAGAAATAAACTCAAGCATCCTGAGAAATAACATTTTACATCAAACAGCTTGTGGATTGACCTGTGTGAATAAAATCAGGACATCAAATCTTAAAACTGAATCGAAATTTTAAGAACATGCAGTACGATGTCTACGTTCAGGAAATGTCTCCAAATCTTCTGAAATTGATGTTTTAGTTTGTGTGACTATAACAACTTTACAGCCAGCAAAAAATTGTGTGAAAGAGAAACCCAAGTTGCCGTCCCCGTTCTGACCTGCCCAAGCAGAACCTCTCTCTTTCGATCTCTCTCGCACAGGATTATGGGCCGTATGTTGAGTTTGGAGTTCTGCCACGAGGCCTTTTCACCCGGATGAAGGTCAGTCCCGATGAGAGATGCTAAATGATGGAGTCGGTCGGAGTTCTCCGGGCTCCATGCGGAGGTTTTCAATTGTCATGCTGATGCAGGGACCGACCCATTAACAGTCTCTCTGCATCAATCTGGACGTCTCTCTCTCTCTCCTCAGGGACGCCTTTGACAGAACAACATGATAGCTGCGCTATAAGTCAAGCTTCACTTCACAAAGAAAGACATTCAGCGTCGGTCCTGTAGATCTCATCAGACAGTGCGAACTGCAGTACTTCTATTCAAATTCACAAGACGCGTCACGATTCACAATTCAATTCACTTAGACACGGTTTGATTTTCAAGTTGGCTGGAAAAGGCCATCTGTAGACGGCAAGCGCAGATGTCATGCAGAAATGATTTCAACGACTAAGAAATCACAATTTGAAGGTTATTGATTTAAAAATGACATTTGTAAGATACAGAATTGCAGTGTGAAGATCTAGTCATAAATTATTCCTGGTGTTCTCAGCCATTCAGTCATCGTTGGGATCAATTTAAAACTGATTAAGTGCAAATGAAACGAACGCTCAGTACAACGACTCCATCACATCACTAAACACTTGCTAGACATTGATGTATGACAGTATCTCTAGTGCTCTTCATTTATTTACAACAATAAAAGCAAAAAATACATGATTTTTTAATGCTATGTTTTTATAGTGTTAGTAAGCTGTATTTTTTATTATTACTTCTTAATCAAAACAACGCAACTGCCGTGCAAAATAAAAATACACATGATTTTTTTCCTGCTTTTGCAAATATACGCTTTACAAACAGCTTTTGTTGTTTAAGACAAGACATCACACAATTGTTACATTTTTCTGAAATCATGATGTAAATGTTTTAGATATTTGTTTGAGATATTTGTGATGGATAATAGTTAATTAGCTAATTTTACATATTTCATTAAAAAAAACTTAAGAAACCATGTAAAAACATCACTTGTTGCATATTAACAAAGACACTTTTCTATTGGTAATACCGGTCATGTAAGGATGTTTAACTTTAAAACGTGACTACAGGGCATAAGTTACTACCCCAACCAGCCTATGGGCTCATTTTTTTGGAGTAGGACGGCTCAAAAAGCTAAACAGAAATACCCCTAAAACAAGCAATTCTGAGCACGGAGAAAGCTCTATTTCTGACAGAAACACGAGCGTGGCCTTCATTCAGAGCGCTGGTGAATCTCACTGTAAATTTGAAGTACAGAAGCGTGTGAGCGTTCAGTGAAGCAGAACAGACCTCTGTCCTGAGATCAGATGAGTGACGGTCCTGACATACAGAAGTGATATTGGATCTGGATCTCACATCTGACGTTGGTTAAGAAGGATTTGACATCGAGTCAGTTTTGTTAAAGGAGCATCACAAGAAAACCAAAACCGAAACATTTACATATCAATCAGATGTAACACCACAACACAAAACCTACACAATCTCTACATCATGCCTTCCAAAACACCAGCAACAAAAAAACAATACGAAATGTGCATAATATTTCAATATTGACAAATAACGTGCGCGCTGGAATGATTGAAATTAATCTTTCTCCTCTACGCTAGCAATTTAAAGAACCAACATCCAAGTCTTCATGAGATTGTAGTGTCTCCCTCCTTCAAAATCCCTGTGAGTTTTTTTCATCCACCAAGCTCACTTGCCGTTAGAAAACTGCCAGAATTGTAGGTATAGTGTCATTAATTTCAATAGCACATGTGGAGCGTGTCTAAAATGGGATTCATGTTTCTCACAATGTTCTAACGCAGAAGCTAAAAAAACGCAAAATAAGGAATGCTTTAAGTAATTATTGTTATATAGAATTATGTAATAACCATTTCTAAAAGAAAACTGTAAATACCTCATACAAAAGTTCTCAAACACAATTACAGACCTTTAAACCCCAGGCAATGATTTATTTAAAGAGTACATAACATGAGATCATAAAAATGACATTTCATGCAGTGTGTAATGTTGCTGTGTTTGAAAGTAAGCAGTCTGCCAAGTTGTAAATCCGAAGGTGAAGGAATAACAAAATGATTGGCTTCGAAGAAAGGGAGTCGACTCTGAATCACACAAACAAATCATTCCCTAGTCTGATTCACGAACCGCCGCGGATTTATGTCACTACATATAGTCCCCAATAGTATAGTCCTCTTCTTCCCCAAACACTGTAGCTTGTGAGCCTCATTCATTGTAGACCAATCACAGCTGACTAGACCATCTAACTAATCATATCAGACTAGACCATCTGACCAATCACATCAGACTAGACCATCTGACCAATCACATCAGACTAGACCATCTGACCAATCACATCAGACTAGACCATCTGACCAATCACATCAGACTAGATCATCTGACCAATCACATCAGACTAGATCATCTGACCAATCACATCAGACTAGGTCATCTGACCAATCACATCAGACTAGACCATCTGACTAATCACATTAGACTAGATCATCTGACCAATCACATCAGACTAGACCATCTGACCAATCACATCAGACTAGGTTATCTGACCAATCACATCAGACTAGACCATCTGACTAATCACATTAGACTAGATCATCTGACCAATCACATCAGACTAGACCATCTGACCAATCACATTAGACTAGACCATCTGACCAATCACATCAGACTAGATCATCTGACCAATCACATCAGACTAGACCATCTGACCAATCACATCAGACTAGATCATCTGACCAATCACATCAGACTAGACCATCTGACCAATCACATCAGACTAGACCATCTGACCAATCACATCAGACTAGACCATCTGACCAATCACATCAGACTAGACCATCTGACCAATCACATCAGACTAGACCATCTGACCAATCACATCAGACTAGACCATCTGACCAATCACATCAGACTAGATCATCTGACCAATCACATCAGACTAGATCATCTGACCAATCACATCAGACTAGACCATCTGACCAATCACATCAGACTAGATCATCTGACTAGGGCTGCAACAACGAATCGATTTAATCGATAAAAATCGATTACTAAAAGAGTTGTCAACGAATTTCATCATCGATTCGTTGTGTCGCGCGACACGGAGACGTTTGATTATAAAAAAAAAAACTTTATTTGAGCGCGGAGCGGAGTGAACACACTCGGTCTCTCTCGCGCACTGATGTTAGCAGAGTTCGGCGCCTCATAAACAGGGCGGAGCAAAAATAAAATAGCGGAGGAAAGATACATGGCGGAGGCAGAGAAATCCGCGCGACCAAAGTCATCCAAATTGTGGGAGCATTTCACACTAAATAAACAGAAAAAATGTGTTAACTGCTAAATATGCTAAAGCGACATGGCGGGAGCAACAATGATCCAGCACCTGAAACGCAACATGTGGTAGTCTTTGATGAGGAGGAAGGGAGTTCAACAGCAGGTTAAATCATTACAGAATCGTACTTTTGTTCCGTTTTGAAGTGAAGAACGTAATGTGATCGGGTGTTTACTCGTTATCCAGCTTGACTAGCATGACAAGTTAGCATTAGCTCGTTAATAACAGAATAAAGCACGGGTGGTATAGTTACTTTGCACTTTGCATTGCAATAATAAAGACACGTTTTTATTCACTAGCCTTTTTTGAACCATTCATTTATCAATCTGTTGTCATGTATAGCTACACTGCAAAAACAGCTTTCCTTCCTTTGTAATTTATTTCTCGTTTCCAGTCCAAGTATCAAAAAAAATCAAGATTACTAGACAAGAAAAATGGCATGAGAAAATTCATTGAGGCTTAAAACTTCTGTTTGAAATTATATCTCATTAAGATTATTTTTCGTACCCCATTGGCAGATACTATTGCTTGTTTTAAGCAAACAATCACTTCATTTTGAGGTGTTTTTTCAGAAAACAAGACATCATTTCTTATGCTTTTTCATGTGTCTAGTACATGTTTCTTGATTTAAGATTTTTTGATATTTGGGCTGACAACAGGACAAAACTACTAAGTTAGAAAAGCAATTTTTGCAGTGTATATTCTGTGCTTTGTCCCATATAGGTTATTATTGACAAATATATTTGTGTGTGTTGTACTTTTTAATTTAATTTTAAAGTTCTTTTATAGCACTCGGTCATCTTAAGCTTTGTTTAAATGTGGTGTATAAATGAAGCTTGCACTTACTACAATGATGGTAATAATTTAATGAATAAGCTTCAAGTGAACTTGAGATAGAGTGTGTGTGTGTGTGTCAGTGTGAGAGTTTGTGAGTGTGTGTGTCTGCGTGTGTGTGCATCTGCGAGTGTGTGCGTCTGCAGTGTAGTGTAGAGAACAAGTTCTGACATTCAAACAAATCCTGTCAAATTTTCTGATTTGTATTGTTTATAAATTATTTATTGTTCTGGCAGCTCAGGTGGCACTTTATTTAAAAAAAAAGTCTAAATATTTGGCAGATGTAAAGCATACATGTGTATGTTTTTTTTGTGTTAGTCCATTTTTATTTTATTATTATTATAACAGCTCAGGAAAGTTCAAGGAGCAACAAGTTTGTGCAGTTTCTAAAGATTTTAGTTCTGATTTTGAATAAAGGGTTGGAAATGAATGCTTTTCTTGGTTTATGTTTTTATCCGATTCATCGATTAATCGGAAAAATAATTTATAGATTAATCGATTATTAAAATAATCGTTAGCTGCAGCCCTACATCTGACCAATCATATCAGACTAGACCATCTGACCAATCACATCAGACTAGACCATCTGACCAATCACATCAGACTAGACCATCTGACTAATCACATTAGACTAGATCATCTAACCAATCACATCAGACTAGACCATCTGACCAATCATATCAGACTAGACCATCTGACCAATCACATCAGACTAGACCATCTGACTAATCACATTAGACTAGATCATCTGACCAATCACATCAGACTAGACCATCTGACCAATCACATTAGACTAGACCATCTGACCAATCACATCAGACTAGATCATCTGACCAATCACATCAGACTAGACCATCTGACCAATCACATCAGACTAGACCATCTGACTAATCAAATCAGACTAGACCATCTGACCAATCACATCAGACTAGACCATCTGACTAATCATATCAGACTAGACCATCTGACCAATCACATCAGACTAGACCATCTGACCAATCACATTAGACTAGACCATCTGACCAATCACATCAGACTAGACCATCTGACGAATTACATCAGACTAGGCTAGCGGAAAGGAGGGGATTCGACAGATTAATCGCAGAACGAATAATTTGAGACTCAGTCAAGAAGTAAGGTAGTAATACGAAATAATAGAGTTTTAACACCTTCTATGTACATGCATTTGTTGTTGGACACTCCATTAACCAAAGAAGGACATTAAAATCCCTAGTTATGTATTCTTTAAATTCTTAATTCTGGTTTGGGAACTTCTTTACCATTTAACAACAAAAAATTGAAGTTACAGTAAGATGACCTCCTTGACCTATAAGATTAAACAGTTTAAAACTCGTAAACATACACAACACCTTATCCAAACCCCTCTATAGTGTGTTACAAGCGCATTGGATCCGTGCTGTACATTAGGATAGTGTGTCACGGTGAATGTGTACCGAATGTTCCCTTCACGCTCCACACATCAAACCCCTCAGAGCTCAAACTACTTCTGCTCCAGCCTCCTCCCAACTGAAGCGCACACATTCAAAGCTTCATCTGAGAGAAGTAATTATGCACACTAATTTTGTTGCCAACTTGCCTTCTGTTTCACGCTGCGCAAAATATTAGCAAGTTAAGTATCAAGATATAAGTTGTACTCTAATCATACTTTATTTCCGCTTTGCTGGTCTAAGATCATTTAACAGCTTCAGAAGGAAATGAACATCAGCGAGGTGCAATATTCAAGAGATTAAATACGGATTTCGAAAACTAATGCGTTTTTTCCTTTTAAAAAGTGATGAAAGGTTTTCAACCTTCAATGAAAACGATCAACCACGTTACTAAAATCAAGATTGCTTTCACTTAGTAGAGGCTAGTTTAAATTATAAACGTATATTTACATAAATGAAAGACAAATATTTGTTAGATCATTTTATTGAAAGTAACTTTGTTTAACAGGTTTGAATGGTTGAGCTGTAGAAAAGGTTCAAATGATGTCACTTCCTGGTGGTCATTGTTTCGGTAATGAATTCAGTTTAGCAATAAATGTATTTTTCCCCTCAATTATATTTCACTTCATTGGAATAAAAACATTTGATGCCTTCAAAACCGGCTACCTTTCATGTGAATTTTAATTAGATTTTCTGAATTTAAAATAAAGTAAATTTCCAGCTGCCAATGGATACTGCAGTCGTACTCAAAGACAGAGTGTGATTTCAAGCGTCTGGAAAAGTGAAACAGCTTAATCTGAGAATACAACACAGAGCACAAATCTTTCCTGTCAAATTCCCTTCTAAATCCCAGAGCACGAGTAACCCCGTCAGCAGAGAGAAATCAAGTTAAATGAGCTTTTTCCCCGGTTTAATTAGAAAAGCCCGCAGGCTTTGTGAACTGAGATTAAACTCATATGTAGAGAGAACACTGCTGAATATACACTACAGATTGTCTTTCACACATTCCTCCATATACAAACCCATTATCTCATACTGAACTAATGCTTAAATGGGCCATATGTCTTTCTTAAGCAAATAGTTACTATATTCTATTGCATGTGTCTGACAATTCTTTGAATGTGATTCACTGCCTATATACTTGACACATCCGATACAGTAATATATAAATTACAGATTCAATTATATGAAATATAATATTTCATATCATGTAGCTTGCTGAAAAGAGATGTGCTGTTTTTGACTCATGAATCAGCAGACAACTAAACAGGAGATTAGATTTTATAGATGTACATTGATCTGAGCAATACGCTCTTAAATATGCTGGGTTATGTTCTATGGAAGCCCGTTTCCGCCAGGGTTGGGATTTCTTTTTTTAATTAGTAAGTCATAATAATGAGATACTAAGTCGAAATTTCGACTTACAAAGTCATAATAATGAGATACTAAGTCGAAATTTCGACTTACAAAGTCATAAAATTGAGATACTAAGTCGAAATTTCAACTTCATAATAATAATGACTTAGTATCTCATAATAATGCTGCTATATTCATTACGAAAGTAATTGCCGCGGCTCATAATGATTTACATCTTATAAAGCGATTTGATTGGTCAGTCCAAGAAACTTAATGTTATTTACAACGTTATAATCAGCAGTGCATTGCACAGCCACAGGTAATCGGTCTGCGCACGCGATAGGTCGCGTTCAAAAACGCGATTCGTGCCCTTGAAAGTAGGCTAACTGTAGGAAGGGTACATCACGTGAGCGGTTGTCTAAGATAAGGGGAAAAGATGTGTTGTTTGCATTCATCATGTATAACAGCTATATTTAAGAAAAACAGCTGTTCATCTCTCCCAGAACTCGCACTATACAAAGAATCTGGCCTGTAAGTGCGTTGGGCACAAAAATGCGATTGGATTTCACCCGAAGATGTGATAATAGCGTTCAGTTTCTTGCACAGATCCATTGATTCGCTTTATGAAACTCTAATTTAACGTCACGAGGGGCAGGAATTACTTTTGAAAACCAAAATAGCTTCATAAATATCTTCTTGAAAAAATAATGGCATCCACATATTGGGCAAAGTAATGCATTATGGAATATTAAACACAATTAAAACGCCAAATAACCCCTATTAATTCAAAATCATGAAAAGGCACAAATGGATGTACCGGAAGCAATATTTGTGTGCATGTTTTAATATATGGCCTATAAGTAACAGCAACAAAACAGTATAAAAGGAACAAAACGCAATAAATATTAGAAATGCAAAATGACAGAATAAATGAAGATATAATCAAAAAAACGGCCTGCAACCAATTTGTACTTTTGGAATCTGGCTCTCAAAGAGAAGTAGTTAAAGACCCCTAATGTAACGCAATGCACACGTCACATACGCCCCCCCGAAATTTCGACTCCGTTACTCATTTTTTTTAGATAATTAAGTCATTATTATGAGATACTAAGTCATTATTATGAGATACTAAGTCATTATTATGATTTACTAATTCTAAAAAAATTCCCAACCCTGTCGGAAACGGGCTTCCATAATTTTCAACCCTGTGTCATGTTAAAAAAGGAGCCAACTCAACCACTAGGATAACCGGGAAAATGTTTATACTTGACCCAATAATGTGTTTCAAACATCCCAGCATTTTGGATTGGCAGAAACCAGAATAGGTCATTTTTTAACCCAACAGTTTGATTCGTCCCATTTGGACCCAGCGCTGGGTTAAAAATAACCTAGCATTTTTTTGAGTTTTACTCCAATCACACTTTATTCCTGCTTTGCTGGTCTAAGGTCATTTAAAAGTTTTAAAAAGACCTGAACATTAGTAAGGTGCAATATTAAAGAGATTAAATGCTGTTTTAATAATTAGTTTGTTTACTTGACAACAAAATGGTGAAATGAGGCTTTCAGCCGTTCAGAGAAAACGATCAACCCTGTTGCCCAAATCGTGTTGCTAAATCACGTCTACATATCATACAGACTTTGGGAAGACCCCAGCACCCACCTTGTAATGTTCTAGAAACCACCTAGAGCACCCTAGCAACCACATAGCAACATAACAGCAACAAGCCAAAGCATCCAAGCAAATCACTAGCAATGCTCACGTACCCACAAATAATCCTTATCAATTGATAAAAAAACTAAACTTTGTCAACAGACCCCAATATTTATTTTGTCCTCGTGATCCCATATTGTGAACCTGTATGAATTACTGTTATATATACTGTACATCACATGCCCTATTGCATTTAACTACAGCCTTTGCATTGTGATACTGACTTGCATTCTTCATCTAATTACATTCTCCTCTATCTCCAGTACAACAAGAACACAGTTAATTCCCAGATTGTCTTTTTATAGCATCGTCTGGATTGGATTTTCCAAACGTTTGGTTCTTTGGTTCTGCCAGACCTGAATTTACTATCATCTGTGTCCACTGCATATTCCAACCCCATGTGAGTCACTGTACAGAAAATATCAGCTGAATGAATACATTTAGATGTAAATATTGAAGAAACACTGAAGAATGATTTAAAGATCTTGAGTTCCTTGAGAACCACGGCTGGAACACAAAAGTTCAGCCAAACCGAAGGCCCAGATGCTGTTGCATCAACATCTTGCTTCACTTTATAAAGCGCATTTTCAGTATCTTGGACACAGACATGTTTCAGTTTGAATATATATGATTAAAGGTCTCCCAAAAAGTGCATTGCTGTTTCATCGATGGACCTCTTGGTGAAGACTAACAAGTATCTAAATATTTTAACTCAAAATTCAATTGAGAATCAATAAAGACTCGTGAAGTCACGTGACAACAATGTTGGATCCTACCACTTACATACTACATTACTTCATGATGCCACCTTTTTACTATCCAAACATAGCATGTAGTGTACAGTACAGAGTGTACTAAGCAGTACAGATCAACCTCCCATTCCGAACAAAGCAATCATCTCATCTCCCAACCGAGCTAAAGCTTGCATGTTTTTCTGCCGCTAATGCAGGAAAGCCAAACAAATGACACTTAACCGAAGCCCTGCTGCAGTACACGTCTTCATAATGCGATAAGGGTCCTACCGGGGGGTCTGCGTTTACTCACACATCCCATAAAGAAGCATTAGTCATCTCCATCGCCAGAGGCGCAATTTCACAATTAGGAAGACCGCAACAGACTGCAGCCGCCTGCAGCTGCACAGTCAAATTGCATTCAGGAGTAAATAGAACAAACATCTGGTATTACAGCACGCTGCATCGCTTCCACTACCAACCTAATTAATTACCCGGGGAAATACAGTCATTAATAGCTGTGGGGGGACAAAACATCCCCAGAGGCCAGCGTGCGTGTCTTTTAACATGCAAACGCATGGGTGAACGCGCTCTGGTGGCATCTGATTGGATAAAAATGGAATTTAAAGTTCAAAATGAAAAACAAGACAACATCGTTCTCTAAATGTCCTTAGTTTTGCTGTTCTTATATGAAATCACAGATTCTGAAAAGTTACATTAGTTTTAAATCAAGTGTGAAGTAAATACATTTACATTACATGTATGAAGGAATTGGGTTTTGTTTTACAGTAAAGGTCATACAGAGGTCATTTACAGAAAATTCAAACGGCTCCTTCGTCTGGAAATAAAGACATGGACGCTACTGCTTCAACATGACAAACGCGACAGAAACGCAAATGCGTCACCAGCCCTCTTCATTTCTCTGATTGATTCAATTAAACTTCAACAATCTGCTTTCCATTTGTCTCTCCTCACGATCGTCTCTCAATCGTTCTCGTTCTGTGAGACACTGAAATAATGAGGATGTTGAATTAGAGGGTGAGCTGCGGGTCGGGGGGTTTGTGCCGTGCGACTGCGACTCTCTGAATGGAAACGGCAGCTAATCTCCAACAGCTTTCACACAAGCTGCTCGAAGACAAACATCAGGTGCTTTATTCCTGAGAAAATGATAAATGAACCGGCATGTCTTACAGTCGGTTTCAACCTCCGGTGCCACAATAAAACGGACTTATTATCCAATCAGAGAACCGAACGCTGGGTTATTTCAGAAAAGACGGGTCAAAGAAATGAAACAAGTCAAAGATAATGCCGCTTTTCCCTTATGACATGAACCATGGTTTAACTCATAATGTTTTTGGTTGTATTTGTAAATCATAGTAAACATAAAATTTATGATGGTCTCATTGCAGTTTAACCAGGATATTTGTAGTAAAATTATGGTAAAACAACTAGTGATCAACTGCCAAAAACAAGGTCATTACACTTTTACTATGGTAAAATATGATTCTTTTTCCATTGCAAATCAAGCAGAGGATGCTGAGATGGACCAATCACAATAAGGCAAATATCTAGTCTATAAATTATTTCTGCTGTACATGTATCTCTTTTATCTATTACTGCTTTTGTGTTAAAAATTAAAATAAAATTAATCAACACTCAAGGACAAAAACAAGCAGTATTTAATTAATCTTCCTTGCTATAAACTCTAGATTCAGAAATTGTACTACTTTTGAAATACAAAAGCACATATTTGTTGAGAACTTGTTTAAGTCTACAAATAACTAGATGAACACAAATCTATTCAAACAAATACGTTAACTGGTAAATATGTTTGTGAATATATTACGCTGAAAATAATGTGACAAGCTTAAAGTATTCACACTCTTTAATGTTGTGTCTTCGTTTAGCACCGGAGGGTTTGTGTTATTATTAAAATAATAATTTTACATATATTGAGTTATTCAGCGTGTGGGGAGCCTGAAGAAATAAAACCATCTACAGTGTGTCTTAAAACGCTAAGTTCAGTGTCTTCTCACACTGCTTTGCTTCAAGGCATTTACACTCTGCCTGTTTTCTTTTCAGCATTTTCACTTTCAATTTCTTATGTTTGGGTCTTAATAAGGTTAGTAAGAGACTAGACATTTTGCCTTTAAATCTTTCTGCCACCTTCACTTCATCTCCCCATTATTCCAATCAGTTCTTCATCTTGGCATGATGTCACATTTAGTGTTGGGAGGACTAGTCCAAATAACCAAGATTGAGTTTTAATAATGTTGCTATTAAATATCCAACAGAAGTATTTAAATCTATGTTTGCATTGCTTATTATTTTGTTGAAGAACCACAACACCGTACATAAACCCCATGAATGAAAACTTTGGGTAAAGCAAACTTTAGCCGGCACGTGTAATATTTGTGTTTATTACACGGCTCTTGGAGTGCTTGATTCTGATTGGCCAGTCACAACATTTGCAGGTTCGTTATTCCCAGATAACGACCTCTCAAAACTAATAACACACAGTAGCCCGGATTAATCAAATCATTTTGACAGTATTTTTTTTTTATTAAATATAAATATATATTTTAATAACATATACGACATTATACTTACAAATGATTAAACCAAATTGCCTGTTCGTGCATTTGAATGTTGTTTTTTACCTCTGCTATTTCTGCGATAACAACCGGCTGCCTGTACATTATCTCTTACATAACATACATCCGTCGGTCAGCATGTGGGTTTGTCCTCCGAGACTGCGACTATATTTCTACCGACTTAAAATCAATTGAAAGTGTAAAGTGGTTTAAAACTATCCAGCGTACTGTACAGGTGGGCGCCAGCTGTCAGATCATTCATAAGTGATCTGATAAATGATGGAGAGACACATACACATCGGTCTAAACACACTGAAACTCTAGCTCATTATTGGAGTTGGCCAACACCCTCCGTCTCCAGAAGAGCAGGCAACACAAAAACATTCTTTTTACTACATCATTTCACAGGCCGTTTCTCTGAAGTAAACCATCAATCACTCCGACACTTTTGTGTGTATTTATTGCAGTTGTTAATGGGAGCAGGTAGGGTTCATACTGGCCTCCGACACACATTTACAGCTCCGCTGAGAGAGCGAGCTAATAGAGAAACGTGTCATATAACATCACTGCAAATTGCTGTAACCGTGACGATGGCTATATGACGTCATAATGCGATTTTACACCAATGTGTGCATGTCAGCACAAGTCGAACTATAAATTCAAGTCTTGGAACGTGGTGTGTACGCACGCATAGTACAAAATCACTACAAAGTCCAGTAATGCAAACGGATGCGTGTTCATACTCAGCACACCAGAGAAAACGTCGACTTCTCGGTCGTCTTGAGTGTCGAGACAAACCAAAACACCTTGTGAAACATGCTGTTAAACACACGAACACACACAACGTATCTTTGAGCCTTGCAGCACTTGCACTGATTTTTAGCTCACTACATCAAACCTGATGATGATGATTTTTCTAGTTTTTCTTCATCTGCACACATACACTCTAAAGAATGGTGCTATATAGCACTAAAATGGGTTCTTGGTTCGTAATCATAGGGGAACCACTTTAAGTGCTTTAGAACTACATCTTGGTACTTCAGTGGTTTTTCATCATGACTGATGTGCTAAACTACTTCTGGATATAGAACCCGTTAAGCACCTGTATGGTTCTTCAGGCATTCTATAGCACCCAGTCATCCCAAAACACCACTGAAGAACCACTGGAGCACCAAGATATGGATCTACATAGCACTTGAATTGGGTTCCCCTATGATTACGATCCAAGAACCACTTTTAGTGCTATAAAACAGGGGTTTTCCAGCTCTATGATGTCAAGGACCCTCAAATATGATTAACCTTTTGAGAGGGACCCCCTTTTCTAAAATATATATCAATCTATATTTTTGCTGTGTAAAACGTTAAGAATTTGTTAGATAAATAGTAAATAGGATATTATACAGACAACACGTTATTTCTAAACCTAAACAGTCGGCGACAATTTCACTTTGACTCCCAAAAAAGAAACTATAGTGAGAAAAACTCACTAGAAAGATTTAAATATAAACAATTCTGGAGAATATCAATGGCAAAAAAAACAGATAAACAGTGTGGACTTTTATCATCTGCAGTTTTTCTGTCCGATCAACCAACACTAAAACTTGTCATTAAATGTCATCGTGCTGATAATGGGGAGACATCCCAGTTAAAGCAAAGAACTTTAAAGCTAAGTTCATGAGAAGACAACACTCTCAATTCGAGTAGCCGACTACAACTTGTTACTGCCATTCATTTTAAAAGCACACAACAGAACTGAATGCTTTCAATGCATTAGCCTGGTTGAGAGTACATAAAAAACCATTTACTAACCGTAGTGTTGTAGGAATTTGCGTGACCCAATGTAGTAACGCACTACTGGCAATACAACTCAAAACATTGCACAATACACATTAAACTCAAAATAACACCGCCAACCAATCATCTTCCAACACATTTATATGTTGTTCTTCTGAACACACTGCACGATTAGATAGATACACAAGCGAGTTAGCAGTCGAATGATAAAATCCCTGTTGACATCACACATATAAAGTGTTTCATTAAAGACCGCTGCTGTGCCGGAGAGGTGCACGGGTTCATCTGCAAGTGGCTGCGTTATCTCAGATCTGCTGCGAAACCTGCGCAGACACCCCAGCGCAGCTCCTGTAATTAAGACAAACGTTACTGTTCATTTAAAATGCTGATTTATTTCTCCCTTCACCACCAGCCACCCGTGCGGTCTTCAGATTTGCCACAACACCCAAAAGTGCAATCCATCAGAGCGCCGCCATAACAACGGCCTTTTAATTACGGAGGGTCTCGTCTGGCTGCGAGAACAGAGGGGTCCTGATGCAGAAACGCACGGCAAGGCCCCTCAGCTACCCGCCGAGAGAACCAATCACTTCCTCGCGTGCCAGCTGGACCGGCGCCAAGACGAGGACAAAACATCTGGGGGTAAAAAAAACACTAATACGTGTTAAATCAAGCCGCTCCGGGATGCTGATATCAATCGCCGGCTGGTTTTTGCTTACAGTTTAGTGACAGAAAGAGAATCTATCAGCGGTTTGTGTCTCTCTGGCTGTAGACCAGCAGTAAAGAGACTCTGGAGATGAAATCAAACACTGAAATCCTGTTAGAAGAGAGTTCAATACAGTTCTGTTCGTGTACGAGAAAAGAGGATGGTGTGAAAATGCATTTTCTTTTTCTTTTGTCATTCCACGCCTTTGCTAAGACAGGTGAACTCTGTACAACAGCACTTTATGTCCAAGAAAAGACATCAGAATAAATAAAACGTCATTAGTAGTTTAATAAAAATCCTCCATCTTTGATCTGTGTGTACGACACTTGTGAGAAACACACTCTTAAAAAAATATGTAAATATAAGGGCACAATATACTGTTTTAATATGAAGGAATTTTCCCTATTCATTCATGACAGTTTTACCTGTATTTAACATTTTGCACTGCATTTTAGCATTAACGGAAATGTCCGTGAAAGTAAAGGAAACTGGTACTGGTCATTTTCTGACAGTACTTTATCTGTTAAGTGAAGCGACATTTGACATCACTTAAAAACTCCCTTTTCACCATTCACACAAACGGTTTCAGAAGTCTTTTGAAACTGAACAGACGTGACATTCTGTGAACTACATCGGAAAAGAATTCTTCCAGAGTTCTGCTTTTGTGTTATATATGGCGAATATAAAAGCATCTGTGACTAAAGCACGCGAAAGAAACAAAAAAATAAAAACATTTTCATTTGGATGAATGTTTTCGTCACAATATATCTGTGATTCAAAGAAGATGTTTAGTTTGAATATGACTTCTAAGATATCAGTACAGTACTCTTACAGTAACACCAAACTTAACATTTACATTAAAAATGAACCGCATTGTACCAACCAAAGTCATTAAACCGGCTCAAAACCGAAACAAAATAGCTACTCATATTCACTTTCTCTTTTCCCAAACCTTTCTACAGTACATTGTTGCCAACATACAGTACATCACAAACGTGCACTGATTCAGATACTTAAAACTGAAAAAAACTGATGCTTGAATTACTTCTATGAAATATGCATCTTTAAATCGGATGACCAATCAATTCTACTCCATAAACAAAACAAACTGAATTTGCAATGTATGAGATAAATAAACAGGTAATATAGTAATCTTCAGCTTTGGCCCGTGGCAAAGAAATCTCATCATATCTGCTGTCTAATGCAACGAACTGACCGTTTACTGAGATACCATGACAACACAGCCATCAGCATCTCTTACATGAACTACTTAGACAATGAACCACTTAGAGTTAATGAAGCACTTGAAATATGTCGTCTTACAGTTAGACATTTCGCACATTTACCAAAAGAAATAACTACACAAGGCGATCACTTATATAATGAATGGAAAACAAGAGAAGTTTGAAACATGATATAAGAACCAGCTTTACATAACTGTACATCCAAAACGGACACATCGATAACTTTCGGGAAAAATACCTCGGAGAGCTACAAGCTGACTGTGAATGAGGGTTCAGGTTTGGCCCCTGGCACACAGACAACCGCAAAATGCGTCAGACGCGATGCAGCAGAAATTTACATGCGTTTGACAGCAACACGCAGCGCGTCTCCGTGGCCGCTTTCATATTTCATTCTCACATACATGTCTCAAACGTCAATGAAAACGCCAGGCTCACTCACCACATACATCGACTCAAAATTGCGCGTCTATCCGCTCCGCTCTTGTTTGCGTCTCACGGAAGGGCCCCCGAAAGCGACCACCGCCGGATCCCTCCGGTGATACAGTACATCCTCTCGAGACACGATCCGGTACCGGGCGCGACTGCTCGGATGACAAACGGCGCTGTTTAACTGAGACGCTTGGAGCGAGCGCGCATCGCATCAGTGAAAGAGGAAGACGCGCGCGCGTTCAGTGACGAGCGCGGGTGATGATGCCGATGGTGCTGATGCTGCGCGAGCAGGACGCGACCACTGGATGCGTCTGGAGACGTGGGTTTGGTTCACGTGAACGCGTCTCGGTCTAAACTACATCTGAAATGAGAGGGTTGGTTGTGACTGGACATCCCCGTGGGAAAGCAACATGACAAATGAGATCTCTTTAACGTTTCAATTGGACAGAAGGGAGGAGAATAAATGTGCAGCATTTTCCACTCATGTTTATTCATTAGTGATTTTACTGGCTCCTTTATTGTTTCAGAAGCGACCTCTTTACTGTCTGGGCTCAGATGGCCCAAGTCTCCAAATTTCTCATTCAATTCTGACAAGTCCAAACTTGGAGCATCACCTGTCTCTCTAATAAATTCATTCTATACAAAACCATTTGGGAAATAAAATCCCCAAATCACTGCTTTTTTGAAAATTATGAGATTAAAGAACACATGTGCTTTAAGCTTTTCTTTCTCAAACATATAGCTTGTGATCTCACACGTGTCAATAAGACCTCAAACATTTCTCATTAAATTCAGCAAAGACCAATTTAATGGAGCCTCACCTCTTTCTTCAATAATCCATTTAATATTGCCTATTAAGAAGGGGTTTGAGAGTAAATGGAGCATTTTCTGAAGCCTCCGGACCCCAGTGAGCTCACATTAGATCTCAGCTGTGTCTCAAACTGTGCTCAGATTTACTTAATCTACAAAAGTCTGATTTTAATATGAGCTCAAACATTTCTATCAAAACGGTGGTTATCGTTTCATGAGTTGTGAGAGAGAAAATTCTGAGCAAAAATTATTTAAATTCTTCCATTTTTTGAAACTGTTCAACACTCCATGTGCAAACAGACAGAGGGATAGTAAAAGGTCTGTTGATATAACCAGCGTACAGGTGAAACATTGTAGATCTCTGTAAATTCTGGTAATCTGTGGTGTCTCCAGTCAATACTTCAGCTCGAGGAGACGGGTCCCTGAGCTCAGCGAGACGTGTGTAAACTGATGAACGAGTGATTGAAATGCGTCGTGTCGGCCGGTTCGGTTAAGCACAGAATTTTAAGGTAAGGGTAGCGTGGATTGTTCTTGTGTTACCGAGAGCTCTTCATGTTGGCAGGCGCTTGCACACTCCACTGGGTTTTATTTTTGAAGTGTGTTTCTGGAGACTCTCTATATGAAGATGCGACTGCATGCTAATACGCACACGTGCAGACACACACGCTCAAGGGCAAACACACAAATGTTTGTGACTGCAACCACACATTATTAAACATGAGGCATTCTATAAAACAGGTGCTATTCGGGTCTCTCATTAAAAACATGCAAATAAAATTTAATAGCCGATACCGAATTTGAACTGCTCACACATTATTAAAAATCCAATAAACCCTCAATTATTGCCCTTGTGTTTGAAGTACGCAATTTATGAAAATGTTTCATTAAATTGACAAAATGTTTAATTTGTCAATAGAGGACAATCTGGAAATATCACCCCTGTTCTTTTATCTGATGTCCTAAAAACTTAAAATCTTGCAGAAATGATTTTATCAGGGGAAAAAATGCACTGTTGCTCAAGCAGTCGCCTAACATGATGGACATTTCTTTCCTGAGATTAACTGATTCTGTTTAATTCTCAGATGACAGAGCGGATGTCATGTTTTAATGTTTATCAGCACTGCAGGGGTGAGCAGAAGGTCTGTCGTCTGACCGCCACACACACAAACACACACACACACACACACACACACACACACACACACACACACACACACACACACACACACACACACACACACAGACAGACAGACAGACAGACAGACAGACAGACAGACAGACACACACACACACACACACACACAGACAGACAGACAGACAGACAGACACACACACACACACACACACACAGACAGACACGTTCCCATGTCTATAGCATGCACTTCAAAGTCTAAACTAAAAAGACAAACAGAAGACAAAATTATTTTTAAGTAAACCAAGTACAAATTATTAAATGATGAAATTGACATAAATAAATGAGATTCAGTTACTAAACAAATATTATAATGATAAATAATAGTACACCTGTGATTTCACGTGCTGATTCAGAATGAACCAAGATCTGCGCAGGATGGACATCTATAGTCCAGTGTTAGGCGTTATGGAAGGTCACCAACGTCACTGAAATAAAGATATCTTAAATATGTCATCATCCAATTGAAATACTATACAAGTAGGGAATTCATTCGGGTGGAGCTTACCTGGGCTGATATATATTACACTTGTCATCGAGATCACTTATCTCAGTCCAAATCTATGAAAGTGCAACAGCAAGACCAAATATTGCTTTTCCGTATGAAACACAATGGAAAAATACCACAATCAAACATTCCCACCCATACATCTGCACAACACAAAATTACTTCATCAACCCAGATGAGTTTACCCCAATGTTAATCTTTCTTGCTTTCAAACTTGAAAAGTAGTTCAGATGATGTCGATTATAGATCTAGATTTTATTGAGGTCAACATCAAAAGCTTCAAAGTTAGATTTGACACGGATCTGAGCCCAAAGCAGCAGGACAAACACAGAACTGCTGTATGCACCATATGCCCGGAGATCTCCAGCATACACACGGTCAGATCGTATCAACACCTCTGTTCCCAAAGAGATTTCACTCTTTTTAGTTTTAATGTCACCATAAAAAATAAAGTATTCAAAACTATTTTTGTTATATTAATTGCTCCATGCTCACATTATCAAGCTTTTCATGCAAATTTACATAAAATGTTAAAATGGTCATGTTAAAAACATCATAACCTAAAATAATTGAGTGTTGAATTATAAGAATTAGCGCCACTGAACCGTGATTGACCATTAGTTATGGAAGACCACAATGATTAAATTAGTTAAGGTAAATCAGTATAATTTCATATTTAATTTTTAATTTATGACACATTTATTCAAAGCCATTTCAAGGTATACATATTTCATCATTTCTGGGATTTTTACTTCTCAACCTTTTTAACACATGAGTTACAGCAACATTTATTAGATTAGTTAAGGTAATTCAGTATGATTAGTTAGTAGGTAGATTTAGTTTTAGACAACTGTTGAAATGGTCTGAAATCAGACGACTTCTGTTCCTGGGGATTAAATTGAAACTGTTTTACAAGATGAAACTGAAACATCCATTATTGTCCAAAAATTTGTGCTGTTATGCTTTTTGGAAGAATCTACACGGCTTTAAAATCCTTGGACACGACTAATGATGGTTCACTAACTCTCAAAGATCAGTGATTTGATGTTTATCTTCATAAGACTTAGTAATGGTCAGTTTAATACCAAAATCCACAGGGGTCACAGACATGAGAATTTACAAGGATGAGCTTCAGACAGTTTCTGAACAAGGTCATCCAATTCCCATATATGAATCTGCATCCTTCGAATGCACTGCAAGTCACGTCTGCCAAATGCGTGTATGTAAATTAAATGATCTACAAGGGCGTCATAAAGACCTTTAACTGTAACAAGCCATAAAAACGGACCAAGATTAAGATTAAATGGATTATATAGAATAATAGACGCCAAACAAGATCAGCTTCGATTTTCACAATGGTTTAATCACAGCGTGAAATGCAAATTACGTTTCTCTCACACACGGTCCTGACAATACTGAGTGACGTTATTTATGATTAAATTTGTCACTGTAAATGTGTGTCGTAACAAGAAACGTTCCTGCATATAAACACTGCTAACGTCTCTGCAATCGTCTTTCTATCCCAGCCGCTCGGTTTCCTCTCAACCCCCCGTTCATCATTCCAGCAGGGGGGCGGCGGATTTACAGGAAGGTCACGGTCTGAGCGTCATGATTGAAATCCACTCCTGAGCCTCCGCCTCTTTCCCGAGCCCTGACAGGCCGAGAGAGGGTTACCCTCATAAATAACCCCGTCGCTCGGAAATGGAACTGGGGAATGAAGGAGAAAGAGAGAAAAAGAACACATCAGCTCCCTTTGGTATGGAAGGACCAAAATATTAGCAAAGGAATCTCTTAATGAGATTTGACCATGACGGAGGGGCAGAGGTTCAGAGAGAGGTGGGATATGGAAATGTGTGTGGCGTTCCTTGAGGGTCTCTTTTGTGCACAGCGATGGTGAGGCGAGAGAGAGAAATCAGGCAGATAACAGTCCTGCGAGTCACACAGATGGGCTATTAAAGCGCTCTCCTGGGATCAAGGTCGAATCAGAGAGAGAGAGAGAGAGAAAGAGAAGAGAGAGAGAGGAAAGAAGAGAGAGAGAGAGAGAGAGAGAGAGAGAGGGACTGTGAATCTGAAACGGGGTTATTGGAATGAAAAAATCCCAATCAATAACTTTCTCAAGTAAACGTGGGCGACTGTGCAAGGCTCGTTGCTAGGGCATTTCCATGTGGTTGCTAAGGTGTTGGGTGGATGTTTAACAGCTCAAGGCAAAAGAGCCACAGCAAGCCCCTGTGAGTCTTGGCTCTCTCTGTAAACACAAATAGTTCACTCAAAAATGAAACTTTTTTCAACATTTACTCTTCTTTATGTCATTCCACACTTGTCTATGACTATGATGTGGAACAAAAAAGAAGATATTTTGATAAATGTGACAAGTGGTTTTGTGTTCATACAATGGAAGTAAATATTGGGTATAAACCATCTTCAAAATATCTTCTTTTTTTGTGCAGAAAAAGAAACTCATCCAGGTTTGACATGACATGTCAGTGAGTAAATGATGAATTTTCATTTCTGTGTACATTATCTCATAGTTTAGGTTTGTTATATAAGCAATAACACTGAGAAAATATCCATGCAGCATTGATCACATGTGGCTTTATAATTAAATCAAGCTTTAATAAATGACATCATTTCTAGTTCTGCATTTCAAGAGATGTTTCATGTAAATGTAATAACTGGACAAGCACGAAGACTTCATGAGACGCCACAATTTCCAGAGCCCTGTTACTATAACTTGTATACCGTATGTACTTCAGACACTAAAAAACAACTGACTGATGAACTACCACACAACTACAAGACCAACAGGATTACACACACACTGAATCAACAAACCAAGAGTTTGTGTGAATGTTCTTGAATGTCCATTACGACTGCTGCATTCAATTTGTCAAGTCAATGAACCAAAGAAATAAGCAACTTCAGGCGGTTTTACTGTGATTAAGAGGACTTCTCATGCCTTTAACCACAGTAAAAATCACTTTCTCAAAAAGCGAGATCTTGATTTTCAGGTTTGGCATTCCTTGAGTATTGCTGCTAGTTTATGATTTTTGGTTACAGACCAATCTGGTACATTTGAAAGCATTGCCATTCGACATAAAACCGTCGTCATCATTCAAGTCTAGCAAAAGCAAATTGAATTTAAAAGCTTCTGATATGGATACCAAGAGGTTTGGAGCGGTTTGAAACATGAGGTCAATCCAGAATGTTTCTACACGTCTTGATAAAAATATGTGCACAAGAACAGCAACAGTAAAATTTTAATTGTGTGTTATTATTGAACTGTCACCAAAAATAAAAGTGTGTTGTATTTCTAAGATTTTGTTTCACTGGAGTGTGATTTAAAAAAAAGGACCTTCTGTGAATGTGATTCATTTCAATCCCCTACTGTGAACAATTTGTATCTTCACAGCACACAATGTTCTCTGGAGTACATGTTATAACCCTCTACAAAACCACACAAGACCAGAAACACTTTCTGTCCAGGCCAATACTCAGAGCTGTCTATCATAAAAAAAGTGTATTTCGTATGAATGAACAGATGTAAATACAAATCAATTTACCTTATATTTTAAACTTGAGTGTATAACTGTTTATTTTGTGGATAAATGATCTCTCAAAAGTGCAGCGTGTTGGGAAGAGATGTGATATTACGCTTATACGAGACTATACCAACAAACAGCTGAAGGTCAATAAAACAAAAGATCAAGACTTCAAGCTTTATTCAACTGTTGGTTAGCAAAATGGCCATCAAGCCCAATGAGAAAACATCACATGGTGGTCTGAGGACTAGGTGAAGTTAGAGATTTCATAATGTTAATAAAGAAAGAGTATACATTTATTCTACAGCCTTAGGATTTATTCACACTAATCCACTAAATATAGTCTCCTCTTTTAAAGTCTATCTCGACAATTACAAAGTGAACATTCAACACACAAAAAGAACATCCATCTACTTTATTAGTTGGAAAGTGTCGGCCATTAACGTTTGAGCAGTCTGTGTAGCGCTTTGGCCCAGTGGTTCATGGAAATAGACCTTTCTCCTGCAGAGCTTTGGCAGTAAAACACACATTCTCTTACACCAGTGCTGGGAGATACTACACCAATTACAGCTCACGGTGGGGGCAGTTTATTCGTGGAGGCGTTTTTGGCTTAATATAAGCAGAAGTCGGAAAACCTCACTACACCCAATGCCACCCCGCTTCTCACCCGCTGAGGCCGGCCAATGACGGCGTAGGAAATGTGCTGACATCACAGGCATGTGATACCCAGGCCGGCGGTTTTGTTTGGGTACCCGCAGCGAGTGTTACGCTTGCTCTATTTAAGGACGTTTAAGAAGGTCGGGAACCTTTTAGGTTTGAGATTGTGTGTGCGTTTGATGTCTAACCCTAACAATCAATTAAAAATCACTCAGAAGGCCTTAGGCTACGTCAACACAATGAAAATCTGAATATTTATCGAATGTTCTGCATTTGCACGAATACAGGAAAATGGATAAAAACGCTGCAGTATGCACGCCAGGCCAGTGGATGGCGATGTTGCTGGGTAAAGAAACAGGACCTCCCTTGGGACATACACATGCACAGTTATAAGCCATAAAGGCTTTATAATACCGTTGGTCAATGTATATGTTTGTTAAAGTCTGGTGAATGTAAATAATGTGTCGATGCTGGGTAACGTTAATACATAGTTGAGCAGCGAAAGCTCACAGTAATGAAAGCCGCCATATTGTCTAGTCTATTCTTCCACTTGACGTCATTGTTTTCAGACACTTCCGTTTTCTTGCAGTTCACATGGAAATTAAATTGTTGGCTTTTTTAAAAAGTTGTACTTTGAGACCCGTTTTCGAAAGTTTGCGTTTTCAGTCTCATTGAACGGCCAAAGTGCATAAAAAGTTTTCTATTTTCATTTGAAAACGGCGTTGTATAAACAACATCTTAGAAACAACGTAGCAACTGCCCTGGGAACCACAAACAACTCCTTTTCAACCCACTAGCCACTTTCGCTCACTCGTTCACTCATTCTATTCCCTATATAGCGAATGCTATGAAAGAAAGAAATGAAAGAAAATGAGTGAAGAATTTCGGACACTGACGTAATATATGTCAAGGTCACAGATATCGTCATAATGCTTATAATACACCTGCGTGGCTTTATTGTAATGTAAAGAAGTTTATTTTCACCTTATTCGTCACATGTATTGTAATAGTTTATGATAAAGAGAACAAAACAACTGTTTGTCACATTTATTTACCATAACGATTATTTATAACGTTTAATAAAATGATTTAATATATTTAAAATAAAACACTACTGTATATAGCATTCATTTCTTGGGTTTATTTCTTAGAAAGGTAGAAAATAACTGTCAACAAGAACAAACACAAGTGTATAAAAGTCCATTTGTCGCATTAACGGTCACTCTCCTCCAGTTGAATCTAATCATGCAGTTGATTCGCGTTGTTTCATGGGAAATAGTGAGTGAGGATCCGTCCGAAATCGCCAACTTTCCATACTATGAAGTAGTCGAGAATGAGTATGAGTCATGAATAGTGTCAGAAAACTCAGTATGAAACAGTAGGCAAGAAATATCCGGATGGTCTACTACTTCCGCCGAGATTCGTGAGTGTAAATCGGATGGACACTTCTCTATCCTATGATGCCATGTTAGCTGAGCAACGGTCATATTTTAAAAGTAAATCAAATAAATATAGCGGGAAACGTTAAGGGCATATGTCCATTTTTTATGTAAGTGCCAATAAATTTATTTCTTGAGACTAAATTATGTTTTTATCAACGCTCACTTGTTGGTTGTTGTTAATACACCATAGGTCAAAGAGCATACAGGTCACATGACAATAAAACATGGCGGACACAGTATGTCTGAAATTTATTCAGACTACTCTCCCTCATACAGCCGATAGGTAGGTACTTATTCGAATTCAGTACATACTGTGACAGTATGCGATTTCGGACGCAGCCTTACTCAAAATCAGAGTGCATTGTGGTTAAAAAGTCATGAACGAATATAGGCAATGAGTTAGTGCCCTATATAGGAGAGAGGAAGCGAATCCGCACAGCTTTAGTTAGTAACCATGTAGCTAATGTCCTGGCAACCACAACTAACTCCTTAGCAACCAACTTAAAACAACTCTGAGGAACATCTAAAAAACTTTAGAAATGGTCCTGAAAGCTCCTTAGCTGTCCTTTACAAACTTTGGCATCCAGATAGCAACACCCTGTTACAACCAAAACTAACCAAACAACTCTTCTGAAGACAGAAAATGTGAGCATTGCTCCATAAAAAAATCTGAATCTACATGAACCATAACAATACATCTTCCAATTAAAAAATATTTTCGAGACCTAGACATGGCACATACAGCCCAGCACCTTTAAACAGGAAAATAGTTTTAACAAACTAAAGACTTCTGACTACCACACGTGCACAGAATATGACATATTATTTTGGAACACATCGAACGAGGCTGCAATTATGTAACACAATGAGCCTTTTATGAATATTATAATAATAATAATGGAGAACCCTGCAAAGGGCACGAAGCTCAGTAAATGAGTGAATTAGACAGCAAGACGAAGTGCCAGGAAAGGGAACAGATCATTATGCAAACAGCGAGAGCGGGCGAGCGGCAGCGAGAGAGAGAATAAGAGACATATTGCATTTGATGCATGTGATGACAGACTCGGTTACGTTATCACGGCTGTATTGAGAGGGAAGCTTTTAATCTAAGCAAACTGCCCATTTCTTCATTATTAAGTATGTGGCTCTAATGGGTCAGAATGAAATGACATTTAGAAGCCGCGGCGCGTGCGGTCTGATCTTCAGCAGTAAGCAGGATAAATCTGCCGTACGCAGGTGAACGAACTACATTAGAGTCCATTTATCCATCAGTGTTATTTACCCAGACCACTAAACGCTAGGTGATATAAATAGGGTTGTGGGAGTATCTAAATGAAACTTTTATAAGCCTGCTTCTGAATCAATGAATCTGGCCATGAGTTGTTCTCTAAAGATAACCAATTTTCAAGCACACTAGGATTCTGATGGGCTCTCAGAGCTCTGCTAACTGAGACTGAACCCAATGTAACCTGACAAAGAGTTGGGATTCAGGTCAGTTCCTCACATTTAACGTTGGTTTTAAGTGTTAGTTAATGAGAAATCTATGTGACCCGTACTGTGTACTTCATAGTCACTCAGCATCCTAACCAAAATGGACCCTCCTCATCAGTGATGGATTGGTCAAATTTACAAATGACACAAAGTACTGAACTACAAAATATAGATACATCTTAAATCTTACAACAGCATAATTATTATTTTTATTATTATATTATTGATGACCCCAGACATTCATTTCAGTTTATTAAAACACAGAAAATCACATTTACAATAATACACTCACAAAAAGAAGTCTACGAACAAGGCGGCTCATACTTTTGTTAAACCTCTGACGTAATATAATTAACTGTATGAATTTTGTGGCCAAAAAAGGTTTTGTTTACATAATGTTTATTTAATGTCTTGCCCCGTACATTGTAAGTAAATTATTGTAAATGCTTTTTGATTGTTCAAGGCTAAATGATTTCCTTCGGTAACGATTTACATGGCCACAGATGCTGTTGAGCGAGTTTGACTAGCATTAATATTCATTTAAACATGTCACTGATGGTTGCAGAAACAAAACTAGTTAGGGAATCATTTCTACTGCAATTCACATATCAACTTGCTTTCCAAAAGAAAAACTTTTGGACTTTAAATACTGAATGCGCATCATATCCACACTAATTATGGTTTTAAAAACAGTATAATAAGCTCCCTGCACTGAATGTCAATTTATGTGACCTTCAAATAGTATCTTACGTGCACATGAATTTTACATGTTTAAATCTCTTGTTAGTGTATCATTTACACAGCAACAACATTCACAGAAAAAACTCAATTCAACAAAGGTCTGAACAGCTCTCAGTGAGTTCAACTGGCCATGTACCCACATACCAGAAGTAGAGCAGCTTCCCAGTGGACTTGGCTCTTGTGCATGTGTGCATGCCGTGTGCCAGCTCTCACAAACACGTACACGCCATCAGTAACATAATCCAGCCATCAGCTATCACACACACAGATGGGTGTGAGAAAACTGGCATAAACTCATCACGCTCTACTAAATACAATCTGAACACAAATAGCATATAACAATTCTGCAAATGTCACCTTTCTGTAATTCAACCTCACATAATGAACACACCAAATGTATTTGACAGGTGGGTCAAAAACAGCCTTGTTTGTCTCAAGTCTTTATAACTGGATGGAAGACATTCAATTTCGAAGTAGGACAGCTTGACACTTTTTCTGACGAGTCTCTCGAGCCTTTGAACAGATTACCGGGGTTTATGGGTGCAATTTTATCTGGTTTTTGAACAAAATATCTCTGCACTGTCTGATAATGAACTGTAATTTGGTTTTATGTTAATTTTTCTCACTGTCTGGTTTATAGGGTATCTTAAAGTAGGATTTACTGTACAAGCAAAACAAACAAACCCAAGTCAACAAACAAACGACAACTAGATTTTGACATTTTCTTTCAAATAAATAAAATCGCTCACGATCAGCAACAAGGTTTAAATTTACCTAAGGTTCACCATCAAGGTGAAAGCGGACAGTTAAGCTTCCTTAATGTCTTTGATAATCTCAGACATAATATGGAAGATTTTAGAATCGAGATAAAAAGTAATTCTGTACTCCATCGTAACACAATAGGATTGGTTGAGAAATGTAAACATCACTGTGCTGTGTGCTTTTATCTTAAAAACCGCAGCTCCTCTATACTAATGTATGTGTTTATAGGGAATCCTTGCCTGTTCCAATATGGCGGCGCCGTTGACGTATCGCTGCAAAGGGTCAATGCGTTTAGTAGGGTGTCTATACCTGTCTGTCTGTTTATTTATATGGGCTGCATGTTGATCACTAAAGGGGATCAAATCTTGTACACATCTACATACCTTCCTTTCACGACTCTTTTTTTTAAATCCACTAGATTTCTCGCACGGACACCTCTCCCTCATTTTAGGAGTAAAGCGCGTGGAACGAGAATGACAAGTTTCTAATGGTTAGGAAAGATGAGTAACAAAACTAACCCAATCTTCTGTTGCTAAAATGGGCCAAACTAACATCTAAGCACCTGTTGTGTCGCATTATAATAATGCGCTATTCCACTAACCTCGCCATCGTATAACCTGGCTTCACAATGTCAATGAAATGATATCACAATGTTGTAAAGTCGAAAAATATGAATAGCTTTAACTGTCTTATGTCTATAAATGAAATAAGAATACTTGCAGTTGTTCCGCATGTGAGGAATTCCCTACAACCATCGGTTGTTAATTATATCCGAGCATGCGCAGTTGACAGGGGTAAGATCACCTGTTAAACATCCCAGTGCTCTCAATGGTAAATCCGCTAATCCAATGGTGGGCAGTTAAATCATGATGTGGATTTGTTAAACATTGGCAACTGTAAAGGCGCACCAGTGTGAATGAATAAAATCGGAATAAAAACAGCAAAACCATGAATGCTCTTTCACTGGGCATCAGTAACTATTCAGACACTGTTGTTGGCTACAAAAACTGGCAGTTAAAAATAATGTTTTAACTGCGAATGTACTAAGAATAGCTTTTATCCACACTATTTTCCCGTGATGTGCTTTTGTTTTTGACGGTAATCACTGTCATCCGTCCAACACAGCCCACCTCCTATAGCACTCTAAACATACTTCTATCTTAAATTTGTCGATGATATTCGTTTATGATTATTGCAACAGTTATTTTGTTGTTTTTAACAGTCATGAACGTCAAGTTGTGTTTGTGTGTTTATGTTTACAAAAGTACTGACTGGAAATAATAAATAAGCTTTTTTATAAATTTAATTTCTTTGTCATGATTCATAAATTATGTCATTGATAAACTGGATTTTATTCTCGTATAATGTCTTTTACCATCTAAAGATAGCCTATAATGAATGATTATAACAGTCAGAATCTACATTTCTGTTTTTCTGAAAATATGTCATGCTGCTTGTGTGGAAGGTGAGTATAATATTTTTTTTTTTTAAGAATTATCATTTTTACATATTAGGCATGTCCCGTAAGGCCTCTTGTGTAGTATGAAGCGTTTATGGGAAGCATTACATGTTCAGTAAGAGCAAGCGCAAATCCCATCACTGATATGCTTTCAATGGGAAAGAAGAGTCTGACGTCACAGTGCGACCTACTGGTATATGTCATGTATTGCAGCAGGAATGAGTGACTCCCTTCACAAGTGAAATGCATGCTGGTCTTATTATTTTAATAACATTTACCGTTTCCAAAACCCAACTGAGATCGGAAGTACCATATATAAGGGCCAGAGAGCATAGCTGAAGGACTAATCCTGGTCAAAATACATGCAAAAGAATAAATCGTTTGTGTTGTAAACAAATCTAAATATCCGGCTTGCTTAAGCACTTTCCCACGAAAAGGTCTTGAATTATCCTTTCGCTATTATTATTACAAGTATGTGGAGCGGAAGAGACTGTTAGTCAGAATAACATGACTCACAAACAAGGGACAGACAGTTATGATGTTTGTTTGTGATGTTTTTCGACAGAATTTAGGGCCGCGTTCACTGAGATGTTAGTCACTCAATAGGTCCACACAATATAATTGATATAATTGGGTATAATTGACAAATGCCATTCCTGGTATGAAAAGGTCCTTGAGATAAAGAGGCATACACTATTATATGCGCATCCTACTCAATTTGTATTTGATCAATTCATTTAATAATTGCACCTGTATATTACTTAGGCCTATGGTACATTAGGAGCTAAATAAATAAGTGATATTATTATAATATATATTATATGATTATATAGAGTATTATAAAATAATTTAAAAATGTCTTTTTATAATTATTTGAAATATTAAATATTTTTCAGATCTATATCTGAATGGCTTTGATCGGAAAGCGTATGCACAATTACAGTCTGCAGATATTGGTGATGGATCTGGAATCACGTCCCTTTTTTCAAATTGGGAGTATTTTTGGTGTATAGCCATCTACAGTCGTGACCTCTGTGCTGTTTTCCTGAAGACCACATCATTCCCACTGGAGTTATTTTTGGACACTGATGGACGGTGGGACTCGGGTGGGATTGCTGGAGTGCCGGTGTCTGTATGGCGACGCTTTGGCATTGCGGCACAGATCAGTTCAGCAGGTGCTGTCATCCGGGTGGTTATTGATTGTGAATTCAGACAGTCATTAATTTTGCTTTCACGTTCTCTCTCTCTGTCTCTCCCACCCGAGATAAAGACACGCATACGCAGAGTCAATTTAGAGTCTTTGAGGAGCAGATCAGGTAGGACGAGCTCATGTGATAATATCTTAAATATTATGTTTATTGTTCTTCGTGATCGCTGTAGTTTTTCTCTAAGTGTTGTCGTATTACTTTAAAATGTTATTTGACTTTTGGGTTAAAGCTTTCGTGGATAAACCTAGATTATTTTGAAGTGGATCTTAAATAAAGGAAACATTGTGTTTCCAACAAAGTGAATTAACACTTTTGTCGTCTCTCGTTCATTTTTTGCGTATTTCGAAGTGGTTTATGTGTTTGGCAGATTCTCTTCTTTGTACTTGTGTATCGCGTTTGTTTTCAGAGTTTAATGAGTCTTAAATTACTCGCGCGTAATGTGCGTAAAAATAATCTGGAGTGTTCGGTTACGCGTGACATGTATACGTATCATCAGTAGTTAATATAAATGTCACGATAAGTAACGTTTTCTAACATTTCAAACTGTTAACAGTTTTTTTTAAAGATGTACACTACTTAAATTAACTATTTTTATTATATTTTTTCAGTTTGGTAATGCAGGGGAACATTCATGTTTGACCATTAAAGAAGGCTTTTGAGAAAACGCTAAGAGTGTAAATCTTAATAGGCTAAGTAAACTATTATGACTGGGCACACCTTGTGGGAAAGATAAATTAATCTGTGATGATATCCCACATGTAATACAGTATTTGACCACGCAAATATTTGTTTCAGTCATTTGGAGGTCCTGACAGGAGGTATCGGGGCAGTTACAGTGTCCTGGAGTTTAGGGTCAAAAATAGATGCGGGGTGACATGAACAGGGCAGGTGGTAAGAAACATCAACTATAAACTTTAGTTGGGTTTGTTCCCGGTCATGTAAAGCATGTATTTCAGAGGTTTGTGCTTTATTTATTGGAGTTGTATTAGTTCAGTACCTCGCCTGTTTATGGAGTGCTAAATCTTTTCAGTCCTTTCTGGTGTGATATTCTGATCGTACCTGTAGTTAGTGGAATTTCATTCATTATTCTTGATCAGTTATGGAGCTTTAAAACATTCTGGCTGTTACAGCATACTAAAGGTCTTTCACATCAGTTTAGAGTTCAAATCAGAACTTTTATTTTTAAAAAGCTTTATTCCTCTAACATGTGTCTCATTTCTGAAAAGTGCAGACAGAACTGCTGACCCTTAACGCAACAGTGATTCTGCTGGTCTGCGGCTTCATTACGAAAGGAAGGAGTTTGCTGTTGTCAATACAGAAAATGCACTCTGTGTGTGTTTGGCTGTGAAGTGACTTGTTTGTTTATGACACAGTGAAGGTACATTACACACTAATGTGTCCTCAGAGCCTCATCACTTCTCAGAGAGAGAGAGTCTGTCTGGGATAATGGAGATTGATCACTTGCTTTTTCTTTTCTTGTGAGCAAGGTCCGTCTACCTCTTTGCTTCTATTTCTTTTTTCGTCGTACAGATCTAAAGAACCTTATGAAACAACCATTTAAACCCTATAAGAAACGGTATATACGTAGCTCAAATAGTTTTTGATATGAAACTAGCTTAATTCAGTCACATTCAGACCTACTTTAACATACAGTGTTATTTCATTAACAAATTCTGTCCATCTTTAAAAGTGACTTGCACATTCTTTTATATTTAACAGTGCATAAAAGATAAAAGTCAAATCTGGCCCTTGAGATGGTTGGTTTGTAAGCTGGTGATTCTGCTTTTGCACTTTCTGCTGAAGTTCAGATGTTTGTTGTCTTTCTAATGTTCTGGATTCAAATGTTTTAAATACTCATACATTATTCCGTATGATCCTGCTGGTGTTACGCTGCTGTTTTCACCCCGTGTTGAGGTGTTCTGCTGCGGTCGGTTGCTGGAGAGTCTGATGTTTTTATTTTAAGAAACTCAAGCTGTTTTTTTGAGAAAGGAAATGTGCAGTTTTTTTAAGAAGAAGATGCTAGATGATATACAAGAGATCAAAATCATTTTAATGAAATATAGACTATAAAAATATATATATATATTTCTGTATCTCATTTTAATTTGACAGGTATCTCTCTCTCTCTCTCTCTTTCTCTCTCTCTCTCTCTCTGTCTCTCTCTCTCTCTCTCTCTCTCTCTCTCTCTCTCTCAATTTAAGTGTGCTTTATTGGCATGAAAAAAATGTACATCCGTATTGCCAAATCATTTGCAGCTGGGCTGAGTACAAATAGTGCAAGTATGCATACAAACCAAAAGAAAGATATTATAGTACTACAGTTTAAAGTGGTTTATAATATATGTAAATGTATAAAACAGAAACAGACTATAGTTTAAACAAGATTTACAAAAGCAAAATATTCATTTAAGTAGCAGAATAAAGGGATATAATAATATAATATTATGAAAATATGAAAATATAGTGGAAACATCAGGTCAGTGCAGATTGAATGTTTTCTCTTTGTTTTGACAGACAGACACATATTGTGCAACTAACACACAGCAGTCCTTTTGTTCTCCTATCAGATACGGCAGTTACTCATTGTTTGACAAACTTTCAAACGTCTTTTTCCACAAAACATTGTCCGTATATCCGTGTATTTTGTGCAGTCTCTCTCTCTCTCTCTCTCTGTGACTGTGTGTGTTTCTTGTGTTCAGCAGTCTCTGCGAGTGGCTCAGCTGTTTGTTGTTGTGTACGCAGCTGTACTGCCATCCCCAAACCTTGACCTATCAGTGACTATATGGCCAATATACCATAGTGAATTTAAAGTAAAGGCCCATACATGTAGTCATAATTAACCTGTAATAATTAAGCTGACCAAGGTGGTCTGCTGGTTTAAGGTGGTTTCGCTGGTCTTCTAGGCAGACCAGGCTGATGTTGATCTGGTTTAGTGTGTTGGCCAGCTGCTTTCCCATTCTGACCAGTTGGCAAAGGGTCAAAAGCCATCAAACCTGAGCGGTATGAGGCACATTTCTTCACGTTAAACAGCTGAGGTGTTCTCTGATAGATGTGTTCCGGACTTCTCACCACCGATTTAAAATAGCTCTCGTCTTTCTGCGGGTATATTTACTGAGCGCAAACCAATCAGTGCTGCGGGAGCCAGATGTACAACTGTTACATTCCCTCCGCGAGTTACATTACTGTGTGTTATATTAACATCCCTGAGGATTAGGATTTCACAGATAACGGCAGGAATCACACTCACATCTCATTCAGACGGTTGTAAATGATAGACTGCACCTGTGCATTAACTGAAGCTGTCTGACAGTCAACGTCTCATTTAACCTGAAACCACAACCAAACGTGACCGAGGCAAATCATCCATCCGAATCAGAAAGTGGCACTGTTGTCTTTAATTGTCATTCTCAAGCCTTTCTAAATTCAGCTGCTTTGAGTTCATCCCTTTAAAAAAATCTTCTAAATGCAAATTTTAAGAAATTTCAGACAGTTTCGTCATTTTTGTTACTTTATTTAAATGTTCTGGTTGGATAGAGATGAAGCTTTGAATGACAGTATGTCTGCAAAGAACAGAAGGAGGTTTTGGGATGAAATGGGATGAACTGTGATACTTCACTGTAATGGATGAGTTTGAACGCATGTGACGTTTAGCCTGCTCAGTTCACTTCAGTTCAGTGCTGTTGTCATTTCTCCTTGTGTTGCATAAAGTGAATTTGTTGTAAGGCCAAGGACATCTCAGCGCTGGTAAACCCACTCGACAAGCCACCTCAGGCCATAGAAATCTAATTTCTGCATCCCCTGAGGCGTCTGTGATAGTGTATAGAGAGAGAGAGAGAGGACGAGAGAGGGTAAGAGAGAGCGAGCGTGTGAATTGGTGTGTTTTCTTTGGTAAGGTCATGTATGTGTTTCAGGCATGTGTTAGCCGTGATCAGTTTTAAATGTGCTGCTCTCTTGCTGTTGACAAAAATAATAACCATCACAGTAACAATTTCTTTTTACAAAATGTTCTTGCTCAGATTTGAAGGAGTTTTCAGCTGTGTTTTATTTAAGTATTAACTCAGTCTCAGATGTTTCTCCTAAAACTGCTCAGGAGAAATAAAACAGAATCAAATAAGACTGTAAAATGAATGTAGATTGTAGAGGTCAAATCATCTGGATTTGAGTACACTCAAAAAAAATGTTTTGCTGCTTGTCCAATTTACTCAACTTACTTAAGTTAAATCAACACAACTTTTGGAAAATTTGGTCACAACATGATGTTTTATAATTTAACTGAATCCAGTCATGTTGGGAAAACATAAAGGAGTTGTTTGTTATCATAAAATAGTTTATCAATTGGGCAGAGGACTTATATTTCCCAGCATGCTTAGCGGAAACTTCATTTTGAGAGTTATTTTCTAAATAAGTGTTATTTTATACATTTTTCAGTATAAACATTTGTTGGTGTTTAATGTTCATTTATCTTTAAGGTTTTGAAGAGTTTGTTATATTTTTGAGTTTTGTGGTTACCATTGTTCAGAAAAGCGTTGCCTTTGTTTAGCTAGTGGGCCGTTACATTTCAAAGTGTGAATTGCTGTTGAGTTCTCTAAATACAATATCTTCTTATTGAAGACAAATGAAGTTAAGTCTGATTAATGTTAAAATGTATAAAATAAAAAGCTGTTCTTGATTGCCTTCATTACGTTATATTATCAATAAAATTGGGTATTTTAAATTGGTTTAATGTAAAATATGCATGTTAGCATACTTGAATTTCATCAAGTTAATGATTTAAAACAAAAACAACACTCTTAATCTGATTCAACTAAACAACATTGTATTAAATTGATGTAAGTCTCTTAAGTTTACTGAAATAGATAATTTTACAAAAATTCAACTTAATCCAGTTATGTGGAACCTGTTAACATAAAAAGGTTAATTAAGTTTTTGTTTTCTCTTAATAGGACTAGTTGTTATAATCCCACTATTTCAGCACAGTTGAATTGAGGGCGAAGCAGTCAAGAATATGAATAGAGGAAAGGAGGTCTGAGGTTCCACTGGTTTGACGGGTAGGCATCATCTGTGTTTGAGGTATAAATGATTGTAGAATTACGAAGCATACTTTCCTTCCCTTGCCATTATCAGAGAGACATCTCATCAACATATCATTTTTTTGAGTGTACATTAGAGGAGAAACGTTTAAGTTCATTTTGAGATCTTCAAAAATATTGACTTTAGATTGCAGATTTGACAAATCTCAGTTCAGTTAGACACATTGTTGACATCTCTTCTCAAACTAATGACAGAGACATTTGTGAGATTTCTGACTCTTTCTCCCAGGAAATATATCTGAGTTGCAGTTGTGACGTTTCTATTTCCGTTTATGCATTTGGCAGACTTACATTGCATTATCCTATACATTTATTCATAGGTATGTGCAATCCCCTGGGATCAAACCCACAACTTTGCATTGTTAATGCAATGCTCTTAATCTCACTGATGTCTAAGAGAAATAATTGAGATATCAAAGAAACATCATCTGTGATTTTTCCTCATGTCATGTCTTTAACACAAGAAAACTGCTGATCTATTCAATTTAAGATGTTATTCTGGAAATATCATTTCATTGGTATTTAATTAGAAAAGAATGCAAACAAGCGTTTCCATTTGTTTCCTGTTGTCTGTGTGTGTTTAAACAGTCTAAACTCTGTGTATCAGTTTAATACACACCGAGAGCGAGCCCGGCCCAGTTAATAGCTGCTATCTTTGACTGCTATTTATCTAATGACTCTC
Source organism: Triplophysa bombifrons (assembly GCA_029783895.1). Lineage (NCBI taxonomy): Eukaryota > Metazoa > Chordata > Actinopteri > Cypriniformes > Nemacheilidae > Triplophysa > Triplophysa bombifrons. Next base: position 20,573,530 of record CM056463.1, read on the forward strand.
TGGAGATCAGCAGTCTCTTACTCTGCACGTAGAGAAATTACACCGCAAACGTCTTGAGTTAAAATCCAAGGCCTTTTCTGCAGCATCCGTGTGGCTTTTGGTTGACTTTACATCTCTGAACTTTTCTTGTTGCTGTAGAGGAAGTTGATATAAAGGTTAAGTGGCTTGTCTTTACTGTGAATTTGTCAGTGATGTAATGTGGTTGTGATGTATCTCTGTGGTCATCTCGTGTGCGGTTTAGTCTACATTATATGGGAGTCTGTGTTCAGCTGTTATCAGAGAGATCGGCCATTTGTTCTGTACTAGTAAACCCTTTGACCGCTTGCAGTGACTTAATAAGGTTTTTTATGTTTCTTTTGACATACAGATTGTTCACCGGCTCTGAATTTTAGACTTCCTGATAATTATTAAAATAACCATCTATCGTTAGTTTAGTTTTACTTTTGTTTTAGAGCAAGTAGTTTCTTTAGAGATTTAAACAGCTCTTTAAGCAATATATCGATTCCTTCCATCAGTGTTTCGGTTGGAGGTACTGAAAATGTTTAGTTTAGTTTTGTTTTTATAAGTGAATTTAAAAGTTGGTGTCATAGTCTGTAAAAACTCAAGATAAAATCGAAACCAACCCCTTTTACTTAAAGGCATACTTGAAAACTTGAATACTTCACCAAAATTAAAATTAATTTAATCTACCCACCTTCAAGCTTTTACAAATGTGTATACATTTCTTTGGTCTGATGATCACAGAGAAAGATATTTGGAATAATGCTGATAAGCAAACAGATCTCAACACCCATTGACTACCATAGTAGGAAAAAAAACAATGGTAGTCAAAAGTGCCCCAGAATTGTTTGCTGTCCTACATTCTTCTTGTGTTCAACAAAACAAGAAAAATAAGTCATTTTTCCTACTATAGGACTCAATCTATCTCTCTCTCTCTCTCTCTCTCTCTCTCTCTCTCTCTCTCTCTCTCTCTCTCTCTCTCTCTCTCTCTCTCCCTCTCTCTCTCTCTCTCTCTCTTTCTCTCTCCCTCTCTCTCTCTCTCTCTCTCTCTCTCTCTTTCTCTCTCCCTCTCTCTCTCTCTCTCTCTCTTTCTCTCTATAAACTGGTTTGTCGTCAGTGGACAGCCCTCTTTCAAAGTCAGAGCAGACATGCTTCGAGACAGACAGACAGACAGAAAATGACAGATAGAGGAATCCTGTGGATTTGAGTTGGACAGAATGGACGGATTATTTTCAGTCAGACGTTCTTGTGGAATGGACTTCAGCATGACATTGACGTTTGACAGGAGAACTGTTGCGCCGTGGCTAAAATGGTACCGTAACTCTTGTTCTGTATTCACAGCTCTGCGTCTATTTATTAATGCTGTTAATGATAATAAATTGTTACGTTGAATTTACATAATATATGCCTGTGTGTGGTTTTAAGAAACGGACAGTACTGTACATATTTGATTGGCAATGGATCAGTGAATGGGTTCATTTTTTTATGTCATCTGACCTGAGTGTCATACAGGAGATCAACAAACCGAAAGGTATAAAAATGAATGTTTTAATGTGCTTTAGAAATGTGACTGAACTCATTGTACAGACTTTAATGTTTTATAATGTGATCTAGACACATCCCTCAGATGGTTAACATTGTGTTTTATAGTAACAAACAAAGGAAACAGTGATTTCCTCATAATGTTCACAGGACGAGCTCTTAGACGCTGTGCCAAATAATATGAAGATTAAAATCACACACATCTCATGTGTGTCTGCGTGTTAGATTTTCTGCTTTACAAACACATACTTCAAAGTGCTTTTTGGAAAATAGTGTGAGTTTGATAAAAAAAAAACACTAACAGATACACAGACCCACGTAAATTTACTAAACTCTAAATATTTTATAAATGTAAAAATGCAGTGTTTGGTTTGAGGTTTGGGGAGAGAATATAAAAATATATAAATACAATGTGTTGTAAGCCTGCGTTGAGAGAGAGAAACTGGACACTGTAGGACTGAGGGATGAATCATACACACACACACACACACACACACACTTTACAGGTAGTCATGTGATTTGATGGATGGTTGTTGGGGTCAGAGGTCATTTAGAGATCACTGTTCGTGTATTTCAGCAGGATATATACAGTATGAGCATCGGTCAGAAATACACAGACTGAAAGCAGAGGATCTGATAACACAGACTGAACATGTCAAACCACGGCAGGAGTTTCTGTAAATCTCTGCAGACTTGAAACGGTCAAACGTTGACCTGACCATTGAAGTTTTGTTGTGTACTTCAGTCCTGGAGAATCTAGTACTTTTTATAAAGCATTTTAGTTCCGTTTCAGTGTCGATCAGCTTTGAAATTGAATGTGGGTTTGACTGTTTATGAGCTTCAAAACAAGACAAACAACTGTATTGTAATACAAATGCAGAACTGAAGTGAGTGTCCTGTGCCTCTCGAGATAACTGCTATCTCTAACTTGTCCTTTAAATGTAAAACCCTGTGAATTGAGGTCTGTGTGTGTGTGTGTGTGAGTGTGTGCTGAAGCCCACCGGACAAAAGGAATGTCCATTAACCCTGCGGACCCTCGTTAAACAGCTAAATCCAGATGAGACTCAATGAGACGGTCTGAGTCTGAAGGTCAGAGAAGAACTCTTTGAATCTGAAACCCCCTCAGATCCCCACAGAGCGTCTCAAGACCAGTTGTCTGTCTGTCTGTCTGCCTGCTACTGTTTATTTGTGTGTTCAGGAGAGCTCATCTGTCAATTTGAAGGGTTTGACTGATTACCTCTCATTCCTGTAGCACCAGGGTTGATAGTTTATGCTGGTTAATAATACTAGACACTGAAAAAATGATTATGTTCCTTATTAGATTTTATGAAAATAAATTATCAAAATAAACGTGATATAATTATGTTCCTGTTTAAAAAAAGTTAAAATAACGTAAAAATCTTGGGAATAAAATCTATTCATCTTGATTGTTAAGATTTTAATTAACTTCTAAGTAATTTAAATTGAAGAAATTGTTAAGTAACTCCAACTCAATTTTATTATGTGAAACCCATTTTAATTGGTTAAATTAAGTTTACTTATTTCTTTTGTGTCGGGACTACATTAATCATTTTCGTAGATATAATTACCTTGGCAGTTGTATCTTACTGCATATGGAGATTAATTTCAAGATTAATTGTCATTTTATGTGTTTTTCAGTAAAAAGACAGACTTGTTCGTGTTTTTTGTTCATTTATCTTTGAGATTAAGGAGAGTTTTTAGTGCTTACTGTTGTTCAGAAGTTTTAACAAAAACTATATGTTTTTAATAAATAGAATTTACTTAATTATGTTTAGTAGGTTGTACTTAAATTATATCAAATTTTACTCAAAAAAAATTAGTGCAAATTGTTATGAGGATTTTATCAAGTAGAATCTACAGGTTATTTTTTTCAGTGCACTTTTAACCTTGTTGAATATGATATTTTATTGTGAACTGCATATCTAGCAGAAGAGGGATTATTTGTGATTTAATTTTGCTGATCTGGATTTGGTTGTTATATCAGAATATCAGGTGTGTTGTTATGAATCAGGATGTTTTCAGGTTTATTCATCTCTGGGCGCAGTCATGTTTCCTGTATTATTTAACCTCTCTTAGTTTATTTGGCTAAATAATTCCATGACTTCCAAACCCATTTCAATTTGCTCACAGTTTTCAGCGTTTTTCAGTGTGTGTAAGACCCTTGTCAGTTTCACAATCACCTGCTAAACACAATGATTTATGGCACACCGCCTCTTTGTTGTTGTTTTCCTGTCGAGTTTGTTTTGAATGCTATGTTTTGCTTTCCAATTCTGTTTGAATTCTGAACGCCGGGTATACTGTAGATTATTCACTTTAAACATAATACAGATATTATATAGAGGATGACTTTTAAGGTATTTTGTATGTATCAACCAGGATGCTAAAATGCTTGTATCTCAGGCTCAAGCTCTTATTTCATAGACAGCAAGTCAAATGTTTTCTAAAGCTAAAATGATCCTTATTCAGGATAGTTTTGAACCACGTGAAAGCAGGTCAGAGGAGAATGTTATTGCTCAGATGTTACTTTTTCTCGTCTCAAGAGATTTGATGGAGTTTCACACACAAACACACACAAACACTGTTAATGGTGTTTTATTTGTGTGTTTGATCAGAATCCAGACTCAGTGGACGTGTCCATTCAGAGCTGTCTGCGTGTCCTGTACTCACCTTTTGAGGTCACGGTCCCCACTGTCCTCGACCAGCTCTTCCAGGTCATTGATGGTCGTTACCACGGCGACGCCCTCCAGTGTCTGACTGACTTCCTGATCCCTGCCAGACATCTGCTGGAGGCCGTACAGCAGGCGGCCTGTGTGAGTGTGAGAAGAAACATGACAAATCAAAACACACACTAGTCTCTCACACTATTGAACCACAATATTAGCTATCTGTTACAACAGTTCTGACCTGAAATATCATAAAAATGTATGTATTGTATAATAAATATTTTATTATTGTATAATAATTTAAAACTCACATTCCCTGTACAGTATGTGCAGTATTTTTCAAGGTTTATAGATATATCAATACAAAAAAACAAAATGTAAAAAATATATTTATTTTATTTCCTAATCACATGCACAATATTCAGTACCGTTTTTGTACATACAGCTTGTTATAGAATTGACAACATTTAGAGATTTAAAGGGATAGTTCATCCAAAAGGAAAATCCAGCATAAATTACTTTGTTCCACTGAACACAGAGAAATATATTTGTAAGAATGTTTTTAGTTTGTTTTCATTTTGAGTTCTGGAACATCCACTACCATTGTAGGAAAAAAACAATAACCTTTTTACTTCAGCATTTAGGAAAACAAAGAGTTCTCGGGCACCTTTAAATAATTTTTTGATAAAAATCTGTTACAGAAAAATAAATATAAATTTTAACATAAAATTAAATTTAGGAATAATGAAATCCCGACTTTAAGAGAGAACTTCCTAAAGCTGTTCTCTGGACTGAAGTATCTAAGGTCAATGAAGGAGGACTCGAGTAGTCGGCCGTGAGACGGATCTTCTGCTCAGATGTTCTTTAGGAGCTCTGACACTGTCATTATGGGATGTCTTTACATCAATATTTAGTTAATGAGCCGTTAAAGGTTTATAGCTTTATTTACTTGTTTGCAGATCGTCGCTGTCCTTGCAAAGCCTCAGATGTCCAAATTCACAGTTTTCAGGAAATGAAAAAACACTGTACTTTTAAAACGATTAAATACTGTGTTGACAAAGTTGACAAGCACTTTTTAACACTTTTGATTGGTTAGATATTTGCAAAACCCAGCATGAAGGGTGTGTAATAATAATGATTTATGGCAAAAAATTACTAAGAAAATATGGAGAAACAAGATTTCAGACAGACAGCAGCAATTTATTTGAAAGGCTTTTATCTTATTTAACTTTGTATCTTTAAATCTGTCAATTATCTGAGATAAATATATTGACATTTGTTTGATTTGTGCATGTTTTTCCCAAACAGGCTCCGTATTCCAAGAGGGTTTTCCGCTGTGCCGGCTGGCCATTGTGTTTATGAGCGTGTCGTGATCCATCTCGACCATCAACCATTTGTTGCTCAGACCGGGAGATTTTTACCTGCAGGTTGTGGCTTTCGGGAACCAGGCGGCTCGTATTGTGATCCAAAGCCTCCTGGAGGAGGAGGACTATGAACTAGAGGAGACCCCCATACACGAGACCTCGTACACAAGCATCTTTACAGAGAACTGTCTTAAAGAGCTCAACGCCAGGAGACATGGAACACCTCTCGCTCGTTGCGTTCTCAAAACCCAGCGGGGTGTAGTGAAGGTTCCTTGGGAGGAGGTGGCCAACCTTGAATTTGTGGAGACTGCTCGGACTATGGCCTCTGCTGGTCCTTCAAACCAAACGGATTTGAGTTTGCGGTGCCCGCAGGGTCCGTCCGCCAGCACTTTTACTTACTCCGTCGAGACTAGGATTCGGCCCGCGAAGGATGGAATAGCCGTCTCCTTACGACTGGTGGACAGCAGCAGAGACGGTGAAATGGATCCAGCTCAGTCCGGGTTGAGACCGGTGGGTTGGGTGTCTCCAAACACGTGGGACAGCAGAAGTAGCAGCCATTTTGTTGGCAATCGTGATGATCTTGCCATAGAAACCCAAGGGACATGGTCTCAACCTCTCACTCCTCTGCTAAGATCAAACCGAGCAGGTTCTGGGGGTGACCGGATGGCGTGCGTACGGACCGTGAGATTCGCGGAAGACCCCTGTACACCCTGCATGCAGAGGAAACACGGAAAAGGGACCAAAGTCCAAGAATGTCGGTATAGAAGGTCCTACACGGAGGCACAAGAGAAACCCATCAACTCCCAGAGAGGACCAGAACTTTCATATGAACCTCTGACTGACCAGAGAAGCCTTCAGAAACCTGCCTGGGAAGCTCCAGCATCATGCAGCACGTCAGAAATGTGCCAGCAGAGCAACACCAGTCATTTCTCCAGCAGAGAATGGACTAATGATCTTCCTCAAGATAAGGGTGAAGAAACGATCAGTTTTCCTCCACCTGTGGTCGGGACGTCTGAGAAATGTCACATTGTTATTCAAGGACAAACAAATGATGTGGACAGAAACAGCTACTTGGAAAGGATTCCACGGCTTCATGTGGTGCCGGGGAGGAAAGCCATGACGTTTGGACTCGTGTCTCCAAAGGTGAACAGGAGTCGACTGCTGAAGCAAGGTTTGCAAGACGTTTACAGCTTTACAAGATCGAAACGTATTAGATATATTTGAGGTTTTTAACATGTATGCCTGTTTGTAGATGATCCTAAGGACTCAGAAAAGTCCTCCTCTCTTGGAACACAGATCTCCAACATCTCAGCGCAGAATAACATGCACAAGAACCTGGAGAGTTCAGCATCCACACCATCTGCACTTAAAGCTGACGCTCTCCTTTATTTAGGAATTGCCTGTCTTACAGGTAAAACATTTTGTTCTAATGATCAGTAAAACTTGCTCAAACTGATGTTGCCAGGCGAGAGAGTCTAACAAACACACATTAACTGTGAACCTTAAATCTGATTGATTAACTGGAATGTTGACCAATTAATTAATTTTAAGCAACTCCAAGAACAATAACACCAAATGGATTCTATTGATACATTGTTTAATGATCTCTGACTACAGACAGTATTAAGGAAAGCAATAAACAGTATTCAAGAACAGACCCGAGTCATGATCTTACATGTAATCTGTTAACTAGGCGGCCATGACCGATCAGGCAGAGCCGTTTTGGAGATAAATGGAGATCATCAGGTCTGGAGTTCTGCACTGATCTCAAGTCAGGAGCTCTGTAGACTATTACTGTACCTCCACATCATCAGCAGGTACAACACACCCCATCCAAACAATCTACTGTCTGTGATAGATCCACTTATATCCTGTCAAATGTCCAAAACGTTCAATGTGAATCGATCAGGAACTGTGTTGGGTAAGTTGTTCTGAAAAAGTAATTATTTACTAGTTACTAGTAATGACATATTCAATAATGTTATTACATTACTGTACAAATGACTCTCTCTAAAAAGTATTTCATTACTTCTTACTATAACTTTTTTATATCCTACATCAACCTTGATTAGAATAGATTCAACGAGGATAGACATGAAACAGATCATTTAATTAATTCAAATAAATAACTGCATAAATTATTCTTATCAACTGACCAAGTATTACAAGTGTGAGAAGGATACATAAAGCATACATTTAAAAGTTAGACTTAGAATTTTGATGTCATTTCCACTATTGAATATATTACACAGTATTTAGTTCAATTACATCAGAAGTAACTGTAATTTAATTACAGGAAAAATAAGAGTAATCCCTTACTTTACTTTTTCAAGGGAAAGTAATTATATTGCCGTAATTAATTACTTAGTAACTAGTTCACCCAACACTGATCAGGAATAATAAAATTATCAATATGACTAAATATTACTAAACCAACAAGCTAATGCTCACCCTTCATGTTAATCTATTTTGAAAGCATTTGCAATGAAATGTATTAAAAAATGTTGTGGACCTTGAAATATTTATCACTTCATTACTTCATCTATTTCCTGAAAAGTAGTGGTTTTAAAGATGTTTCTTCCTGACAGCGACAAACTGTTACATTACATTGTATATATAACATTGTATATTATTTTAGGAAAGAGATGAAAGATGATGGCATGACGATAGTGTTTGATGCACGGACGACACCGCTTCACCCCGAGTTGATCAAAACTCTGCTGATGGTCCAGGTGAGTACAAACACATTTCCTGTATGTGCACAACCTTAATCTTTTTTCCTGTTGTGTTACCTAATTTGTGTGTTTGAATTCTTGTTCACAGGAGATCAATCCTCACGCTGTGCATTGGGTTCTACTTCTGGCTAATAAAGACAGCGGCCACATCCACGAGAAAAGACCTCCTGTGACGGTCAGAACCAGTTTGTTCTTCTACTAAAATAAATGTGACCTAAATATTTCAATAAATGCAACAAAAACCGACTGTGATCTCAACCCCGTGCAGATGGAAACTTTGAGCTCACTCAAAGCTCTTTATAGACTTGTGGATGTCCATCAACTGTCTGCGGCCCTACAGGGATCTTTACCTTACAACCACACTCACTGGATAGAAATCCATCAGGTGTGATCATGTCGAGAGCTTTGCATTAATGTTTCTGACCTATCTTCATATTGTCTAACTGCACTTGGTGTTGTAATAAAATAAAATGGTTTACTTTCATGTTTCTAACATCAGAATATATGTTCTTGTAGCTCAGCTGAGGTCGCACCAAAGTCATGGATTTAATTCCCATCGATTCCCATGTAATATAATATAAGATATAACTTGAATGCATTATACGTCGCTTTGGATAAAAGCACCTGTCAAATGTGTAAATGTAACCGTACAATAATAAACGGCTTCTGCTTTACAGAAACTGTATCCGTTCGTATCAGACCTGCAGGACTCGTCGGCTCTGCTAACAGAAGCCATCAAGAAACTAGAAGGCGTTCATAAAATTGACACAGTGCAGGTAATTGCTCTGATTTCATCTGCTCTTCTTCAGTCCAACATTAACTTCTGTCAGATGGGAGGAGATCAAAGAAAACCTGCTGCCCTCATTCAGAGGTGATGCAGAGAGCACTTTACATAATGACAGTGAGCAAACCACCGTGTGTGTGTGTGTGTGTGTGTGTGTGTGTGTCAATCAGGATGTGCAGCAATGCATTCTGGAACAGAGAGCGCTGATGAAGAATGTGCTTGAGGACACCCGATTGGTTGCCCTGCAAAGGGGAGGCGGGGCCGTGCTGGCAAGGCTGAGATGGGAAACTGATATTAGGTCATCAAACAGCGAGTACAGCTGGTAACCATACACACACGCGTCATGACATTTACTACATACACACACAATAAACATGCACCCTGTATGTCACTACACACACAAACACACCATAAGATTTTACGATTGAGCAATAATACCAACTTATATCACTTTGAACATGTGACTGCATTTGACCATGAAGTGTATTTACATTAAACATAGAACACATTTCTGAAATTATTTTGAAATACAGTGTCCACCGTTTTTTTTCTATTAAATTTGAATTATTTAGTGTATGGAATATTTATCAGTAGTATTTTACTGTATATCTCACCTGCAGTGTGGTGATAGACACAGTCACTCATCTGTATAATGCGATGGAGGAACAGGTGCATGTGCTCGCCAGGAAATCCAACATGTGTCTGCAACACCTGGACTTCCTGTTACAGCTCCGAGAAATGGAGAGCAGATTCACCACGGTACCATCACACACCTGACATATACACCAACACCACAGTGACCAATAAAAAACATCTTAAACATTTCTCTCTCTCTCTCTATCCGTCTGTCTGTCTGTAGATTAAGGAATGGTTCGACACAGAAGGAGAGCAGCGTCTCCAGCAGGCTGAGACTGTGGATGACTCCAGCGATAAAATCCAGCAAACACTGCAGAGCTTCAAAGCATTTCTCACTGAAGCAAATGTGCGTTTAAACAATGATTGACATCTCTCACCGTCCAATGACTGTCACAGGATTTTCTTTGCTATTTCTGATTTTCTCTGATTGTGTGATTAAATATTAGGAGCGTAAGCATCAGGCTATGATGTTAGTGTCAGACGCAGAGAACGTGAAGGGGCCGAACTATCTTGAGACGGAGGTGTTTCACAGAATGGTGTCCACCTTTAAATCCAGCCTGAACGACTTTCTGACTCGAGCCGAACTGTGTTGTGAAGAGCTCGGCACCATGGTTTACGTCTGTCACTTCTGCGAGAGGGTACGACCTATAGATTTTATTTACTCGTATAAGACTCTGTCTTTAAAAAAATAACTTGACCTGTATGTGCTTACACTGTTATGTTACGACTTTGATCATACAGGTGATGTATATACAGTCACATCATTACAGAACTGAAACACGGTGTCAGATTTGACTTTTTGAACTCTCAGACTGGCATTTGAACATTGAGTGCTTTTCACACATGACCTGTAATGACTGTAGGGTTGTGTGTTCATGTGGATGAATGATGGACAGCAAATGACATCATGGTAATTCTGTTGAACTGATACTGAAGATGGGAGTGTGCTGTCATCTAGTGGCCTATTACATGAACTGCTTAAAATATGAAATCAATCATTTATAAAAACAATTACCTAATTTCAAACAATCTTAAGGAAGGGATGGACAAAAGCTCTTTTTCAATATGAAAATGATATTATTATAAATAGGTGTGAGTAACAAAAGAGTTTAGATATATGAAGAGATAACTCTGTTTCAAAATCTTTCAAAAATCATGTTTTTTTATAGTGCATTCCAATTAAAATCAATCAAACGGCAGTTAGTTTGCTTTAATTTGAGCTATAAACCAAAAAAATACATCTAAATAAACACAACAAAACATGGTAACATAATAAAAAGCATGATTTTTTATGTTTTTAAAACTGAGTTTCTTTGGAACCCAACTCTTCATACCTCTATTAAAAATGGAGTTCCTGTGACTCTCATTGTATTAGCAAGGTAAAGGATTAAAATACTAATAAAAAATAGTCAATCCAGTGTTGGTTCAAACAAGAACAAACCCAAGTGTTTGGGAAATTAACAGAGGAAATGTTTATATTTGACCCAACAATAGGTTCAAACAACCAGCAAAGGTTATGTAACTCAATGCCAGGGTTTGTCCCTTTTTGACCCAACACTGCGTTGAATATATTTTTTTTACAGTTTACTTAGACTGTAGTCTTGCAGCAGATGTGGCAGTAATTTACTGTAGATTTAATCACTGCTTAATACTACCTACCTATAAGTACCGTTTTAAATGACTTTAAACAAAATAAAAACACTTTGACTTTTGAGATTCAAAATGAGCAAGAAGAGACCGGCATCAGCACAGCAACAATGCAAAAAAAAATTTTTTCCTAATCATTTTTGTCTTGTTTTCTAATAAAAATATTTAAATCTTCTTAAATTACGATACATTTCCATTATGAAAAAAAGTTACCAAATATTTTTAGTCTTTTTTATGAAAGAAAACTATCTGCACTAGGTTAGTTTATGCTTAAAACAAAATTGTAAATTCAATCTACAGTAAGTTACTACCAAACCTGCAGCAAATTGTACATCAAAGTTTTACACTGTACATTTGACATTATGAAGACATTATTAGCATTTACAGGCCTAAACTGTGTTATCTAACTTTGTTTTGTTTACATTATTAAACGTTATCAAACATTTATCAAAACATTGTTTCAAAACTTTTTTGTCATTATTTAATGCTGCAAAATATGTCTTTGCTTAATTATTTTTACAGTTTTAAAAAAAGTTATTCTGTTGAAATTAATTCTGCAAAGGCTTTACATTTCCTCTTTGAAGGCTTATAATGCACTTTAACTTTTATGCTAAATAAAAGCATTAGTGTTAAACACGTTCCATCAGCAGTATTTTTATGTGATCTCTGAAAATATTAATACTGTGTAAGACAAAATTAATACAAATGGAATTGAAATATCTTTCTACTTTTATCCAAAGAGACCTACAAGACTGAGGAAAACGAGCCACGGCATTTAAAAATATGTATTAAAAACTTAATTCTTCATGTAATGATGCTTCAAACTAACCCCATAAATGTTTTCAGGCTTCCGCTGTGGCCAGTGACTGTCGGCGGTTTTTGGAGCAAGAACAATTTTGTTGCTCTTCGGATCAAGCGAGCTGGACTCATCTTCAGACGTACCTGCAGAGGTTAGATGAGTTCTCTGCCGAACACTTTCAGGACGTGAGAGAGCAGGCGTGCTGTCTGTCCACTCGCAGGGCTCTGCAGGTGTGGGACGTCGCCTGGATTCACTATCAGGAGGTCAGACAACAGCTGGAGGACAAACTGATGCTTCTAGAAGCACAGCACCTTTCTACCCTCACAGTCACGCCTGATGGACATCACTCCGACTGGCTGGAGATGTTGCCAGGTGAGAGGGCGGAGCCTGGATTACCTGCAGATGCACCGGTGGCACAAGTGCGTGACCCGCCGGTGTTTGAGAGGTCAGAGAGCCGGGCGAGTCGAGCGAGAGACAGCATTCACGGCACCGTCAGCTGCTTCAACTTCAGGTCAGAACACAAAAGCAGGAAAGTGTCCAAAACCGGTCACAGTGCCAAGGAGAATCCTGCAGATTGTGTTCAGAGAGGCAAACATCAGAAACCCATCGCAGGGTCGGGGACGGTGGGCTGCCAGTGGTTTCCATGGCAACATGCAGGAAACAAAAAGAGCAGCAAAGGTTCCAGCGGTGCTGAGCGCCGAATCACAGATGCGACTTTTTCACAGAATCAGCAGCAGGTCACGCAGCAGTACCAGGACTCACACAACGAGACGCCCTGTGAGGAGACAGAAAGAGTTCATGATGTGTGTCCGTTTGGAGAAAACACATCGTCCACTTCAGAGAGCCCCAGCCGAACCATGTGAGTTATACAGAATAATTCTCACAGTCTTAACACTCACATTCATTAACTTACATTAAGATCTAACATGTGCCTGACATTCATTTCTATGAAAAACCTCTTCTCGTGGAAATACTTTACATTACAGAAGTTAAATGTAACTCATGTTAAACATTAAATATATTGGTGCAATTGTTTTGTCTCGAGATGCACACCTGTAATGTTTTTTGTATGTTTTTTTTTTAAACTACTTAAATATCCTTATTTAACTAAGGCCTAGTCCTGGCTTGAGCTAACCCCTGTCTGGGAAACCGCCCCTTAATGTATAACTAGTCGTGTTTAAGAACTAGAGTAAATGTTTATGTATGCCATTTTATTTTCTGTCCAAAAGCTTACACTGATGTCCCAAAGGTAAAGTTTGGGTAAATAAGGAGTTCCCATAGGAATCAAGGATGGTTTCATTTGATTTTATCTTTATGATTATGCATTTATGATTTATTTATGCAGATATTTTTGTAAATCCTACTCTTACAAGTACTGTATGTGTCAACTGATGCACTGATGGTGCTGATGGTGATATATGTACCATGTGTGACACTATGTAATCACTATGGCAGAAAAATACATACCACAGTACATTATAAATGGAAATATTGGAAATACTAAAGCTGCGTTCAGACCGCCAATGCTTATTATTTGCATAAAGTTGAGCAAATCCCTCTTCCTGTCGCCAACTGTTCATGTTGTTTTTTCACTGGATGTCGCTAGGCTACCATTGAAATGAATGATCACTGGCGGTCTGAACGGGGCTAAAGTCTTAACGTTCTGTATTTCCATTAGACTCCATAAAAGAACATTGATATAAGAGGCCAAAGGAAAACGCTGTTTCTCAGATGTTACTCTTTCATAGCTCATGAAATTTGATGTAGATTTCATTAATTATCAATTTAGTGTCAAATGTTTCTCCTTAAATTGCCTAGAAGAAAAAAAAACGAAAATTGTCGAAATCCATGAAGAGTATGGAGGTGTAAAATGAATGTAGATTGTTGATGTAATATCATCTGGATTTGGAGAGAAATGCAGACCTGACAAATCTGAGCTCAGTTTGACACAGTTTGACACATCGATCCTCTTCTGAAACTCTAATAACAGAGACATTTGTCTGATTTCTGAATCTTTTTCTCTGACAAAATATCTGAGACGCACTATTTGTTCGTCATTTAATCTTACTGATGTCCGAAATAATCGTGATATTAAAGAGATCTCATCTGTGATTTTTCTTATGGAACGATGTCAGGAAGTCGCACCGCATCCTAGAGGAGCTTCTGCTGACGGAGGTGGAGTACGTGCGATCTCTGGGCTATATTCTGACTCATTACTTCCCCCTGCTGGCCCGACCTGACGTCCCTCAGGACCTGCGCGGACAGCGCGGAAGGATCTTCGGTAACCTGGAGAAACTCTACGAATTCCACAGTCAGAACTTCCAGCAGGACCTTGAGGCGTGTCGAGCTGAACCTCTGAGAGTCGGCCGCTGTTTCCTCAACCACGTAAGACAGTGATTTTCATTTTCATCGTACCACTTCTGCTTGAATATCACACGAATGTCGTTTCACCTTGTGATCAAACAGAGAGAGAGTTTTGGACTCTATGCTCTTTACAGCAAGAACAAACCTCAGTCTGACACTCTTATCCAGCATCACAAATACTTCAAGGTGAGAAGTCCTCTGCGCAAAAGAGAGTTTAAAAGTCCATCTTTAAAGCAATATTTACTCTACTGGATCTTCTCGTTCTCAGCGGAAACAGATGGAGTTGGGTGACAGTATGGATCTGTCCTCCTATCTGCTGAAGCCGGTTCAGAGGATCAGTAAATACAGTCTCCTGCTTCAGGAGATCTTGGAGGACTGCGTGTCCGATCACAGCGAGGAGAGACAGGAGATCCAAGCAGCTGTAGACGTGGTCCGGTTTCAGCTGCGACACGGAAATGATCTGCTCACCATGGACGCCATCAGAGACTGTGATGTTAGTCAGAATGTGAAATTCAACCTTATAACCTATATATGACTCTTTCTTCAGTGGACAACAAAAGAAGATATTTTGAGAAATGTGTTGTTTGGTTACCATCATTCTTCAAAATATCTTCGTTTGTGTCCTGCAGGAGAAAGAAAGTCATTCAGGTTTCACATGACATGAGTGAATGTATGACGAAAGAGTTTTCATTTTAGTTTGAACTATCCCTTTAAACAAATATTTCTAATTTTGATCTTTTAATACAGCTTAATCTGAATGAACAGGGCCAGCTGATTCGTCAAGATGAATTCTGGGTGATTTTCCGCAAGAAACGCTCTCTCCGGCGTGTCTTCCTCTTTCAAGACGTCATTCTCTTCACTAAGACCAAAAAAAATGAACGTGGGGATGATGTGTATGTTTACAAACTCTCTATCAAGGTACACATAATTCTTCATCTTTTATCGCATCTGGTCCATGTTTGTTCAAGTAAATCTGACGCACTCACATATGAAATGCAATTTTATGCAATTTTGATGACATTTATTTTACTTAGCAATTTTTATGAGAATTATTTCTCTGCAAGAAAATCAAATATTTATATATATATATAAATTAGACAAACACAAGAGACATTTGTTTTTTTCCTGTAGACCTGTGAGATTGGCATGACGCAGTCATGTGGACAGAGAGGATTGTGTTTTGAGATCTGGTTCAGGAGGAGACGATCACAGGACACGTACATCCTACAAGCGACTACACAAGAACTCAAAGAGGCCTGGACGAGAGACCTAGAACAAATACTGTGGGAACAAGCGCTGAAGAGCCGAGGTCGGAGAGAAATCTTTTATTTCCCCTTATGTGTTTGTAAATCAATCTGTATGTAAAACTTTCTTCAGTGGAACACAAAAGAAGATATTTTGAGGAATGTTTTGTGTTCATACAATGGAAGTCAAGGGGGTTGAGTGTTGTGTGTTTACCAAAGTTGTAAAATATCTGCTTTTGTGTTCTGCATGAAATCACATAAGGGTGAATAAATGATGAAAGAACTTTTAAAAGATCATTTAAAAAGGTTTATCCGTATTGTCATATGTTAAGCGAATGAACTATATGTCCGTGTTGATTTGTGTTTTGTTGAATCTATTAATGTGCATGTTTCAGAGTTGAGAAGACAGGAGCGAGTGTTTATGGGAATGGGCTGGAAACCGAGTGTAGACATTCAGTCCAATAATGCAGCCAATAACAATCACGCCATGAACGGTGACATCACAGGAAGAGGTATTTATCAACCAATCAGTGCCATTTAAAAAAATCTCCAATACTAATTATTTCTCTTTCTCATGGTCTTTTGCAATGTGCTGTAGGATAAAAAAATTAAGAGTTTACAATGGGTTAGAAAGCTGGGCTGGACATAATTCCCACGCCTAGATAAGATCAAGCCACAAAAGCACATAATAATAATCATCATTAACATAATCTGAGTGACTCCACTGGGCTCCATACGTTGCATATTCATGGCAATATACATATGTGGTCAATTCAAATAAGGCTGCATGTTGATAATGTTGAGTTGAGATTCAACCTTATTTGACGTGCTAGAAACGACAATACAGTCACTGTAGCATTTTTGTTTAAAATATTATCCTGATGGCACATGTTCGTCTGGGAGACGTTTAATTGATGTCAACATTACATCTGCAAGACGTATTCTTTCTATTGTTTGCAATAAAACTCTGAGATGTCTCCAGTCAGATGTCATATAGACATCTAGAAGATTTAGAATGTATGTAAAACTGACTGTTCTAAGGCGTTTGTCAGATGCTTTTGCACATCAGATGTCTTCCAGATCTTTAGCAGACATCTCACAGACTTGCCTGTGCTTTAGGCCCAAAACAATTCCCAACATCTCTATTCTGTCGCTCTCTTCTATCTCTTCAGGTAGTTTTGGTTGTGCCAGTGGCTCAACTCACAGACTGTGTCAGGTGCGACTTGACTCATAAATGTACGCTTTTTGTGTGAACTAATTTGCTAAACCGTTGGTGAGCATTAGCTTAGTGTGATTAGCGCGTAACGCTTGCTTGTTTGTTCCGCCCGCTGACAAATCCACCGGCTGGCTTCAGCTTCAGCTAAAAATCATTTTACACAGCTGCCTTCAATTCCTTTTGTTTAATACGGATTATTCTCAGGAAAAAAGTTTTTTTTCTCACCGGCGTGACTGTTGTTCTAACAGAATCTGTAGGAGTACTGAAAACGCCCAATCCTCTGGTGTCCTGCCTTCAAAGGGGTGTGGCATTCCCACGACCAGATTCTATTGGCTCGGGCAGCAGCACGTCAACCGCAGGCAGCTACACGTCATCATCGTCTGGACGGGGCTCCATGTCACCCAGCGCCTTCCATGGAAAATATGGTATAAAAATGCAAACTGTTTATGTTTTTAAACATCAACTTTTTGTCTGACACATTAGTTTCACATTTCACAATCGTGTCACTATTCTGGACCCTCAACAGATTTGTGCTCCATTTTGCTCATGTGGAAGTGTAATATAATTGATGTGTTCAATAAATCTTTTTCCATCCATCTCATCTCTCATCTCTTTTATTTCTGTTGGCAGATGTGATGGATTGTCATGCAGAAAACAGAGCTCTGTTTAGTTGTCCAGATGGTAATCGTCTCACAATAAGGAGAGCGTCTGTATCTTCATTGGTTCACTCTAGAACTTCAGGTCCGGCGTCCAGAAGAAAGATGTCAGCAGGATTCATTCCACTGACAGATGCTCCCAACCCCCTCAAGGTTATATACACCAAATCCTGGTTTAATAATGTCAGTCTGTCCTAAATCTGCAAAAGTTATTTTGTCTAATCTTCATTTTTTATTGTAGCTTCAGTTTCAAGAGCCAATTCGATCTAAGCTATCTACCAACGTTTAGCTTTGATATTGGTAAGTAAAATAAATCCAGTTTAAATTCCTGCTGTCTGTTACCACAAACATTTATAGAAATATGTGTCGGACTGTCAGTTATTTATAAAGTACCTTGAGAAAAAGTACAAATCTTGCCAGAAAATTACTCCGGTAGAAGTGAAAGTAACCTTTTAGTATATGAATTGAGTAAAAGTCATAAAGTAACAGATAAATATTGTAATTAAAGTCCCGTGAACCGGAAGTTGCGTTTTTACTTCCATATTCTAACACATTTCCGAGTGAAAAGGAATTTCAAAGGAGAAAGTTAGTGGGCGTGGCTTCTATGTTTCACTACTTTATTGGATGTGTAAAAATAGCTGTTGCATTTAAAATGAAACTGACAGCAGACTGACAGTCGAAGGGGAGGAGTTAACGGATGCTCTGCCCAAGCCATCTAATTTACATCATTTGAGATGGATAGTCGTTTCAGGGAGGAAGTGTATTTTCAGATTTTAACTGACTTATGTGGGCACATGAATTTTAAAAAGAAAATGATCCACATTAATAAACTATTAAGAACAAACACTACAATATTTCATGAAAAAATAAGAATTGTCACTTTTAATTTCAATGCGACTTTAAGTATCAAAAGTACTTTTTTATATTAAATCTACTAAAATCTAAGTAAAGTTGAAGCAAACGTTGTAAGAAAAACATGTTTATTTAGCATATAGATAAAAAATGGTGCTTACATCCAAATTTACAACTATAAAAAAGTCTTAAGCTCAGTTTTTTTTATCTGGAACGACATGTTGCCAAACTATCAAAATACAAGTTCAGAGACCACACATTTGTACACAAATATAGTGGAGTAAAAGTTAAAGTCTGCAGAAATATAAAGACTCAAGTGAAGTACAGATACTTCCAGACGTTTTATGGATGACTCTAATGATGCCACATTTTCCCAGGTCTGCAAATATCTCAACGATGAAGTATCTGACCTCAGGTACGCCAACAGGAACTTTTTACATTTGGACACATCCGTTTCCACACAGCACTGGCCAGACAAGATATCAGCATGTATTGTGAAGAAATGCAGAAATGTTGCAATGGACAAAAAAAGATAAAACTGTGAGACGGACTTAAAGCAACATTTAAAGCATCTTTATTATTAATTGTGTTTAGCAGATGCTTTATCTAAAATCACTCAACTAACTCACAAGACAGCTAACTAAATACAGATGGTCCACATGAAAGGTCAAGGACACGAATGTGACTGAGGATTTCTTGAGGTCTGAGATTCTACTGGTACAGTACTTGTCACATACCCATCCCATAATTTGACGACCAAGGGCCATCTCATGGCCAGAATTTCTAAATGTGTCTCCACCTGAGAAGACAAATATGGAACTATGTGAACATTTTCTGTTCATGAGTTGTTAAAAAACAAATCCTGCTGCTTTGACACTCATTAAGAAAAAAAAATGCTATAAGAGGTTCTTCACAGTGATGCAATGGAAGAACCAGTTTTGGCTCCCAAAAAATCCAAGGATGAGATCCCTTCTTTCTTTTTGTTGCCTTCTATCTTTCTTTTCGCAAGGTGGAAGAGATTAAGGTTTTATGAAAATAAAATATGTATACATTGCTCTAACAGAATTGCTTGTAACCTTTGTATGAATGTAATGTCATTTTGCTGGGCTTTTTACAGCATGCATATATACAGTAAATTATCATTAAATAAAGTATAATATAATCTTATTTTACTGCTAATGGCATTATTGGGGATAAAACTGTAAAACTGTATTATTTAAAAGATGTATAGCAATAAAGAGATGTTAGTCCCATGTCTCATGATGGACACAATGTCAAAGTTGGGGGCCGAAAGAGTGAATAATCCAAGCACAGGCAGAAGTAGCAAACACACAAAAAACTTGAGAGAGGGGCGGGGCAGAAGACGAGACCGGAGAGAGCGCATGTTATGTCAGAACCAACAGTAGCATGCCTCTCTCCACACAAAACATGAGGCTCTGTCATGATCCTGCCACCAGAATCATAGCAGAACCCCCCCTAAATGAACACCGCCTGTCGTTCACCAAGGGGGCAGACTAATGTGACAAGACAGACTGGGTAACAGACGAGATCCAACAAAACATAGTAAATAATAACAAGGGTAGACAAGAATACATCACAATTGTGTTAGGGTAACATAATAAAAAAAACAAGGGAGGGGGTGCGGGAACAAAAGAGTTCATGGAGGGAAGTCTAGTCAGTTTGGTACAGGATGGGACAGTCTTGAGTGCTTGAGAGGGGGGAGAGCGTGAAGTCTTAGGTAGGCACGGACCAGCACCTCGGGGACAGAAGCCTTCCTGGCCTTGACGTCCCGAGCATAGTCCCGCAGAGGACGATGGTGCTGGGCCAGGAACGGGTAACCTCAAGCGTGTGACTGGGAGGCTATTGCCTTATTTTTAGTACAAGGCCATCGGGTGCTGGTCTATAGTGCTGCCTGCTGGGTTCAGTGATACACGATAGATGGAAAGGTGGTTGGGTCAAAGAGGGACAAACCCAACTGTTGTATTATATGAACCTAGACAATTTACGTATTTGGTCTGAAACAACCCGGCATAACTTAAACTTCACTGTTGGCTTATAAATTGTCATTTAAAAACTACCCATCATTTTACAGATATAGATAGATATGAATTGTCAACTTTGCAGATGGAGGTACATGTGTACAGGGTTGAGTGTATATATAGAGTTCATAATTGATGAGCCGCTATCACCCTTCAGAGACCACCAGTCAAAAATAGACTCGTGACACATGATTTAATGTCATTAGTCTCTGCTAGAAGACAGTTAGGGTCATAAATAAGGGCAGCGGTCCAAAGTCCTCCTGACACCACAGTAACATAATGACACCACACTCGAAATATCCCCCTGCATGGTGACCCCAACACCAGCTGTAGTCATCCAACACGGAGCGAATCTGCCCGTCACAGGGCAAGCATTTCCGCCTGCGACCATGAGTGAAGGTAAGACTTAGATTCATCCCAACATGTCACACATTTGTTCAACATGAAACATTATTTTTCGAGCTGTCTTTATGACTGATGCATGGTTAATTCAGTACAGTGATCTGTGCTTGGATCTTATAAGCTTAATAACAGAATAGAATTGAGTAGAATAGAATAATCTAGAACGCTTTGCGCATGCTAGATTGAAACTGCTTTATGTGCGTTATTTCTGCCTAAACAAAATGCATTGCAGAACTTTAAAATGTTGATGTCTCCCGTTGACCTGCTGTCCAATATTATTCCTCTGCAAAGTCATTCAATACATCTGGCATAGTGCTCGCTTGACTGTTACATTTTTTTTATACTTTCACGGGTCAGCGTGTTGAAGTCTCATGAGACTTCAGCATCTGTATCTAGCTCATTCATGCTTATTCCTGTCATGTAAGTCACGAATTTATGGCTTGTGTCCCAGAAATAGATCATGCTTAGCCCTGTAAAACGCTGCAACATGACGCTTTCTGAAGTATCCAATGTTCCTGGATCAACATTAGACCTGCATGATATTGAATATAACACTTTACATTGAGGTACCCTTTATGAGGCATTTATAAATGTGTTCATTAATGATTAATAAGTCATTCACAAATGCATTGAAAAAAAAGAGGGATTCTAACGAAATACCTACCAAAAAGTGAGACATTTTTAAGTGACGTGTTATAAATGCTTAACAAATGTATTTATTCTTGACTCATTTGATTTGAAAGTAGATTCTTTATTATCTTGATGTTGTTTGCAATTGAGGCTGTCAGACTTGACACTGAAGGGTGTTATGTTGTTTTTCTTATACCTGCTCACTATTTGGCAGGTATTTCGTAGGAATCCCCTTTTTATTCATGAAGTTATAACTGCTTTATAATGCATTTGTGAATAACTCAACAATTATTAATGAACACATCAATAAATGCTTCATAAAGGGTACTTTGCAGTAAAGTGTTACCAATAAAATGTGTTTTAAATGTTTTATATGTAAAATAAATTTTAACTATATTGCATCATACGTGTTTTACATTCTTTCTGATCGTTGATCATATTCAGCACGTCAGAGCACACGAAAGCGCTTATGGATCAACCTAAAACCTTGACAAAGCATCACTTTTTGAAGCATTAAAATCATTCAGTTATTGCAAACCATTGCATTATGCACATTTGCGTGTTTTGTTAATTTCGATATATCGTCAAGCCTTTATCAATATCATCTGTTAGTCTTAGTGCACTAACTCCAGCCCATACCGACAACACAAAAAATCATATCAATAAATATCATATTTATTTGTTAAACACCATCCGGTGCTAGTCTTGGCCAAAGAATTTTTAAAGAATTGAATGACTGTATATTTTCTTCACAGTGTTTGAGATCGAGCGCATTGATCTGTCATGCGAGTTGAACAACACAGATCATCACACGCAGCTGAACGGTGTGGACAGACTGATCTTGAGAAGAGGACAACCGTTCACCATCAATCTACACCTGCAACCGGGAACTCACTTTCAGAATGGAGCCGACGTCAACTTCATCGCCAAAACAGGTACGTCATTCAGTGCCACCCAAAACAGACTTCAAATCCAACCATGTTTTACGTCTCTAAAGATGTCTACTCTGATATCAAAATCGATTGGCTATAATGAATAAGCATAGAAGTCACATGATCCAACTTCTAAAACGGTTCATTTCAGGTCCGACTCCTGCTGAGAGTAGGAACATCCACTAGTAAAACCATCCATCACATTAACGTTGGTGTAATTTTACACACAAAATAAAGTTGTTCTAAATGAACTGAATCAACCACACTTGGTTCCGGTTTATGACAAGTGGTTGGTTCAAAAAAGGGTTCGGTGACATCAGCCAAAAAAGAAATGTGTTTCATCACATCACAGTGATGTTTACCTCTATATTTAGAAGATGTACAGTACTGGAAGTCATTGGCGTAGTTCTAGAGTTGCATCATGTGCACAGTTATAATTAGAAGCACAATGTGCAGAGATTTTTTAAACACGCATGTCCCATTAGCCGGAGATCAGAGTGTTATTGTGTTTATGGCTTTTGTTTGTGTTTAAGGTCCAATACCGTCAGTGGATAAACAGACCAAAGTGAAATTCAGCCTCAGTAAATTAATCTCCAGATCAAGCTGGAGCGCAACTTCAGATTCAACGTCTGAGAACACCGTATCTCTGACCGTGTGCTCGCATCCAAACACTCCTGTCGGAGTCTATCAGCTGATCCTGGATCAGGGAGAGGGAGTCACTCTGGCAGAGTTTGTGTTGCTCTTTAACCCCTGGTGTAAAAGTAAGAATAACTTATTATATTTCTGGACATCAAAGATATTCATGTCTTAAGAGTTGTTGACTCTTTGTTTGTATTTGTCTCTTCTCTGGGTTTAAATAAAATAAAAGAAATTTCAACTGAACGTTAATGTAACTCGTCATCATTATTTTAGGAGATTCAGTGTACCTGTCAAATGAAGCTGAGCGAGATGAATATGTGCTTTCTCAGGACGGCCTGATCTACCGCGGGACACCCAAACGTATCACGGCCCTCCCGTGGACCTTTGGACAGGTCTCTAACCCTTTAAAACATTTTCATCTGACGCTACTTTTTTAAATATCCTTTTTAAATCACTTAATAATACTATCATTGCCAATGTAACATTCTACTCATTTTCCTTGTCACAGTTCGAGGCAGGAATACTGGACATCTGTTTGCAGATCCTGGATGAAAACCCCAAATATATAAGTGATGCGGCTTTAGATTGTTCTGAGAGGAAAAGTCCAGTGTATGTCACTCGAGTGCTCAGTGCAATGGTCAGTGACAATCACTGTGAAAATATAAAAGTGTTTCTTGTGCATTTCTATAAAAATTACAGAAGAAATGTCCAGCTCAATTACATGTAGATTTATTTCATTTATTTATTAAATATACAATAAAATACCATTTTTTAATAATATGAATACTAAAAAACAACGCAAATACTGTATTTCAAGTAAAATGTGAAGATGCTATGAAATCCAGGGAGATTACTTAATTTGAAATTTGAACTAGTAATAAGAGCAAGAAAACATTTTTTTATTTTAATAGGGATTAATTACCAAATTTCGAAAACCTATGATTTAGACTGTTGTAAAAAATATTTCACTTATAGACCCACTTTGCAAGATAAAACACTGGTCCAGCAGTAATTCTTGTTTCATTTTCTAATATATATATTTTTAAATCATAAATTAATATATTGTTTTAAAATATATATATTTGTTTAACATTTAAATTTATTTGTAAATGTTCTGTTGGTCATGTTTATTTTTTTCAAAAGTTTCTGCACTGTCAATAACTGAAAACCTCGTTTTCTGGACCTGCTTTGCTTACAACTTCCAAAGTGGTCTATAGAGGATTAAATGTAAAAGTAATTAAATTTAAGTTACAATTTACATTTATGCATTTGACTGATGCTTTTATCCGTACACTAGATCAGTATTCCCTGGGAAATCCACAAATGAATTTTCTGCTGAGCTAAAGTAACATAAATATAAGTGATGTGGTGTTCCGCAGATAGATGCGTGCGTCCCTCTTTTGTTTCACTTTCTGATGTATTTGTCTTGTGTTTTTTTGCAGATCAACAGTAATGATGATAAAGGTGTTCTGGTGGGCAGCTGGTCAGGGGATTATGAGGATGGAGTGAAGCCGACCGCATGGAAAGACAGTTGTTCTATCCTCCGGCAGTGGAGTGATACAGGTTGCGGTAGGGTGCGATACGGACAGTGCTGGGTGTTTGCGGGCGTCGCCTGCACAGGTCGGTTTTAAACACTAAATACTAGAAATCAATTAATTTGCTACATTTTACTTCTTCTGATAATATTTTTTGAAATGTAAAATATTTGATTAGCTGGTTTGTGTTCAGTGTCCAGAGCTTTGGGAATCCCCTGCAGAATCGTCACTAACTTTGGATCGGCACACGACAGCAATGGCGACCTTTTAATGGAGCGTTTCTACAATGAATTTGACGAGAACATTTCAGGCGACTCCATTTGGTACGTTTAGTCATTAAAACTTGAAGAATAAAGCATTGTTCGCATAGAAAGCTATTCAGTCCTTGTTTTTCAATACGTCAATATTGGACTACATAAGTGCTAAAAATCATGTTTATCAAAAGTTGTCTTCTTCAGGAACTTCCACGTGTGGTTGGAGAGCTGGATGACCCGCTCAGACTTGCCTCTCGGATACGAGGGGTGGCAAGCGAGTGACCCGACACCGCAACACAGGAGTGATGGTGAGATAATCTTCAATATTTCTGATAAAAGACTGCTGCAGTGAATGAAGAAGTATGTTGTGTTGTGCAGGTGTGTACTGCTGTGGCCCGGCACCTGTTAGAGCTGTTAAACAGGGCGAGCTCACTTTACAAAGCGATGTTCCGTATGTATACGCCGAGGTGAACGCTGACGTTGTGGAGTACATTAAACTCAACGATGGAAGAGTGGTGAAGATGAGCGGATCCACTACAGAGGTGGGCAAATTCATAAGCACCAAAGCGGTGGGCAAAGATGAGCGGGAGGACATCACATTCAGCTACAAGTATCCAGAAGGTGAGATTCTGAATACGTCATTCTAAAATACTGACAACATCTTTCTGATATGGTAACAGCCCACACAAAAATCTCCAAGTGATCAGCCATGTTGGACTCAATCCTATGTCAAATAAAGACTCTATTGTGTTCAGGTTCTGAGGAGGAGAGAAAGGTTTTCGAGAAAGCAAACCATCACAACCGACTGGCTCAGACTGGAGAGGAACCTGGTTTACACATCAAGATCAGAGTGACCCCGGAAATGCAGATCGGCTCTGATTTTGACGTCTATGCCGAGCTAAAGAACAACACCATGGTCACCAAAGCCTGTCGTGTCATGTTTTACGCTCAGGCTGTGACCTACAATGGCAAACTTGGAGAAACGTGTGGATTGGGAGAGTTTACAGAGATGACTTTAGCATCTTCTGAAGGTAAACCTGAACATGATGATACAAGTTTTTTAATACAAGATTTTTTCAGTAAGCTGAATCTTGCGTTTGTTTTTGTTTAGGGGGCGAGGTAACTCTTCGACTGGAGTATGCAGAATACAGTAAAGCCATACCTCAAGACAGAATGATCAAACTAGTGGCTTTTCTCATTGACGGAGAAACACGCGAGTTCTACAGAGCCACTAAGACCATCGTACTGGACAACCCTGAAATAGTCATTAATGTACATCAAATCACTTCTTTAATTAGTCTGTATCTATTTAAATCTGAGTGATTTTCTGCATGTTTGACAACTCGGATATCTACCCCCCCACTAGATGCTAGGTGTGCCAAAAGTGGGTCAAAACCTCGTGGCAGATTTAGCTCTGCAGAATCCACTGCCAGAACCTTTGGAGAACTGTGTGTTCACTGTACAAGGTGCCAACTTGACCGACGGCAAACCCATCATTCATGAGTAAGTCATCCGATCACTGGACCCGAAGTGAGAAACTACATTCATCCATTCCGACGACAAACATATCTGATGTCATTTCAACTCATCACATGGTCAATTTAAGAGAGAGAACAGGTTTCAATCCTATATGTGACCCTGGATCACAAAACCAGTCTAAAGTAGTACGGAAACGTTTTTAGTTAGACAAAAATACATTGTATGTGTCACAATTATCTATTATTCTTTTAAGCCCAAAATCATTAGGATATAAAGAGAAGATATTTTGTAAATTTCCTAACTTAAATTTATAAAAACTTTATATTTGTGAGTGTATGGCCTGCCACAGTGCCCATGATTTACAATTTTCAGAGTTTTTAAACGGTTTTATCTCAGCCAGATATTGTTATATTCTAACAACTCATACATCAATAGAAAGCTTATTTATTCAGCCTTCAGATTATGTAAACATCTCAATTAAAAAAAAATGTCCCATAAGACTGGTTTTGTTGTCCAGGGTCACATATTGTAATTGAACTACACTGTAAAAATTGTCGGATGTCAGAAAAAAAGACGGACAAAACCAAACACAATCCAGCATATGTTAATTTAAACCAACGGTAGGGTTTGTCCATGTTTTTCCAACATTGGATTGAAACAAGTCAGCATTTTTAAAGTTTAAAGTCTAGAATTATTCATTTATTATTTTTACCACAAATACACACCTATATACAAATGAAGATCATCACATAATGTATCAGATTTACAAAGTAAATGCAAACTTTGCCTTAATGCATTAACCAAGTTGGTGTTTAGTGTAAGTCTTAACACTAAAAATCAGATGAACGGTGAACTTTTTGAAAGGGAAAATGTACGAAAGTAAATAGTAAATCTTGTGTTCTTCCTCTACAGGGTCGGAGCAGTCGGTCCTAAAGGTTTCGCTATCGCCAAAGTGGAGTTTACACCAAAGCTGCCTGGACCAAGAAAAATACTGATAGATTTTGACAGTGACAAACTTCACAATATAGAGACGTTTGAGAATCTTGTCATCTATGAATAAAAGAGCTCATTTTACTAATGCATTCAGTGTCTTACTCTTTGAAAAATGCTTCAGATTGTTTTTAAAATCACGTAACCAGAACTGGATACCATAGTGGTCGTAATTGTCAGCTGTAGAAACACAAGCAAATCAACAGGAAAAAAACAGGGAAAGGGTTTTTCTGTTCGATAGTTAGCTCGCTGATAAATCATTGTATGCTGGGGCCCTTCAAATTTCTGTGTTCATATTCAAACATAGGAAGCCAGCACATATCCAGAAATAAAGTTCCTCTAGCCATAGTTTTTGACGAGTTTAAGATTTATAAAGCACCAAAAAGTAAAGGTCTGGCTACACAATTGTTAAAGTTTGTGTGAACAAGTGTTAAGAGTCCAGAATTATTATTTTGAAGGAAAGTAAATGTTAAAAGGAATTCTGCATTTGCATGTATGATATCCATTTCGTGCTAGATCAAATGAATTTGAATGTTGTATCGATGTAAAACTGCTCAATAAATCAAAGGCATGCCAAATCCTAAATCAACTGGAAATAAAACATTTCAGGTGAAACAAGTCACAGTCATAATTTTCAACGACACGGTCAAACTATCGTCTACTGCGATCCATGACAAGCAGCTGAAAACAGATTTTTCAAGTGAAGTACATTTTGATAAATGATTTAAAAATGAATGCTTTTTTATTTGTTATTGTTTCAACTTGTTTTTTTCTTTAGTCTTGCAGATTTTTAGAAATCCACGTATGGTCATGTGGGAGGTGTCAAACGATTCAACATGTACCCCAGCGCTTTTCTCAGTGAACTCCAGTGGGTGTTATGTTTTCCCCTCTTATATGATAGCCTGTTCTCTCAGTGTCAACATGATTCTCGGTCTCCCGGCCAACTGTTACATCCTGTGGCTCTGCGTGAATGAGATGATCCGAGGACAGTCCACTGATATCTTCGTCTTCAACGGGTCACTTGCTGAGGTCTTCTTCTGCACTTCCTACGCATTTGTCATTCGACAGTATTTCTTTAACTGCATGGACTGTAGGTTTGGGATATATTTTCCTGGTGTGTTGCTGTTGGTCGGTCGTCCTCTGTTTCAGAGCTGCATCTGTGTGGAACGTTATGTCGGGGTTGTACACCCGTTGACGTTCCTCAAACTCAAACCCATGAAATACAGGATAGGGTGTTGTACTGTGGGTTGGATTGTGATCGTTATCTCCAGCTTTATTGTTACAATACGTGTCTTTGAGTTTCATGATTTCATGTTGCCACTTTTTCTTTTTTTCTTCTCTGTTAAACTATACAGTTGCTTGATGGTCCTGAAGGCTCTACTGCGTCCTGGGCCAAGTGACAACGGCAAACAGAAAGATGCAGTAAACCGAGACAAAATCAGAGCTTTCCGGATCATTCTGACGGTGTTGGTGTCTTCAGTTATTATGTATGGGCCCTTAATTCTCTCTCTTATCCTTATTTATATGATCGAGTTAGAGAAGTATCTTTTGTCTTGGTCCGTTGCTTTATTTTTTAGTATCACGACAGGGTTTGTGAACCCGGTTCTTTACCTCAAACGGGTCGGAAAACTGCCTGTTTGTTAAAGCATTTCTTTCATTTGACAGGCTGACGCCTGCAATATATTTTTAATGGAATATACAGAAAGCCCTTTAAAGTGAAGTTGTCTCTCAAAAGCATATGTTGTCTCCTTAACAGCTGTATATCATTTTTATAAAGAAATTTAACTACTATAAGTGTGTCTTACTATATGTACACTAAATCAAATCTGTTTCATGACTTCAACAATCTGGGAAAGCATAAAAGGTAGAGATTATTAACAAAATTTTAAATGCATATTCTCGGGTTTGGAGCACAATGAGAGTGAGTTAATTACATACTTTTTTTTAAGTAAATTCTTAACTCATGTGCACTTTCGTGTCATTCTTTGCACCTCACTTATTAGACTCTATCTTATGTTAAAAGCTGAGATTTGTTATTCGTTCTGACACATATATATAAAATAGGATGATGTTATTTTGTGTGTTATGTTATTTACCGTGTTCTGCCATCACCCTGGACTGGAAAAATGAAAGGAATTTTCAAACATGCCCAAATATCTCAACACAGTACTGTTCATTGTCTGTGTATTTGTGCATTCATATATTAAACGTTGTTAACTTTATTTTTTTACATTTTCATTGTTGAAAACATGTTTTTTTATTCATTCACTTCTAATGGTTTAAACACTGTTGCATGTCTGGTTGTGGTTTATTTTTTAAAGCTTAAATACTGTTCATTTAGTTATCTATAGTTTGAAAAGTCAGCTGATAACATAAAAGAAAAAAAACATTTGTAACAGTCTTGAATCTCTGCATAAATCTAAGACAATTGTAGACAAACTTATGAAAATAAGATTTGTTTCTGTTTTAAACAACTCTGTTTTAAATTGACTTAAAAATACAAAAATATATATTAAAGTGTATACAAAAGAATCAATCGATTCGTTTCACTGGGACTGACATAAACACAACTCAACACAAATTTGGACGAAACTTTGTTTTCGTTTTTATTTAATAAAGGCAAAACTATTAACTAGGCTAACTATGTACTATTTATGTGAGGATTGATAGTCTCCTTATGAATATATTGTATAAACAACAACACTAAAATATGCTTATTTAGATGACAATTGTGTATGGAATAAAACATATAAATGGTCAATTTAATCGTGGTAAAACTTCATATTTCAGTAGAATATAGTATAATGTTTACAGTGTTCTTCACAGCAATGCCATAAAGGAACCATTTCTTTCTTACATGTTTTTTTTAAAGAACCTCTTTCCACTACAAACAAATCCCTTTGTGGAAATGCCAGATATGGTTCTTCTCTGGCATTTTAGGAATGTACACAAACACATGTTCATCCCATAGGGGTTAAATTGATTAGATAAGACAAAGCCTATGACCTTTGCAGTCTAGGTAGGCTGACCACCCTTGACAGGGGATGACGTTCACTTTTGCTTTAACACCTAGAGAGACAAACAGCTGTTCATTTACATACGCTTTGACATTTTCATGAACAGGAGAACATTGCACATGTGACAAACACCACATTTGCACGCACTTTTACATTTTCATGAACAGGAGAACATCGCACACATGTCAATTTGACAGTAAAGTATAAGGTCAGTCCTTACCATGTTGGCACAGTAGCAACAACACTGAAAAATTCAACAATCAACAGCACAATACATACAAGCTGTCTAGATGAACACATTTCACTGTTAATTCACACAGATATTATGGACATACAGTACTCACAAGTCATAAAGCTCTTGTTTTAGCATGCTGACTGTAAAGATTAATAAAAAAATGGTATTAAAGTGTGTGGAACGGTAAGAAATACAACGTTTTTTTAATCTTATATGCATTCTTTTCGAGTGCATTTGATTCCTACCTAAATGTTCATATAGATGAGCATGTTCAAATTCTCAGGTTGAGTTTATTGATCTCATCGGAGCTCTTTGATTTATGGACAGGTGGTGTTGTGTTCTACTTATTACAGGTGAGCATGGGTATGGGGATTTGCTCATGTATAAGTGAATGGGCATCAGCATTCTTTATAGATGCTACTTTGTGCACAGGGTCCTTGTCATGCCCCATGCCCTTGTCATGTCATTTTCTGTGACAGAAAACGACATCATTCTATTACAAATTTAAAACATAGGAAAAATAAGAAATTAGGTCAGTGGTTTAACTTAACTAAAAATATGACTCCCTTTTCCACAAATCTTCTTTTGAGATATTCACTTGAAAACATTTGTGGTTATTGTTTGTATTCACAAATCATATAATTTAACACTCACAGATGAACGGGTTTTTACTGGTTATACTGTAGTTTTTAACCGAAATGTATTACTCACTTTTTTCGGGATGGTTGTCTGGTCCAAAACCCTTGACACCTGCACACTCAGGGAGCACTGACATGACTAAATAACGTTTGCAAAAAAAAAATGTTTTACAGCCTTATTACACACCATTAGATGTCGCATCTTACTGTAATTCATACAAAATATTGTGTTTGTAAACTCTTTCAAAAATGCTTGTGTCTCAGACTGAACTCCGGTGGGCGGGGCCAACGATGTGAAAGCATAGAGGTTGGTTTTGTTAGCTTGCCATAAGGCAGCTGATGTTTTTTTTTTTAAATCACTGTTATAAAACTGTGAAACTGATATGAAAATTAAAATGAATACGTGTAAAATTTCAGAAGAAGTACAAGAGAAAACGAGAGGTCACATATAAAAGCTGTTTATTGAACTGAAAGTGTTACATTAGGACAGTATAAACTCTAGACCCAGTTCATGATAAATTGAAAAAATAAAAACAATTGTAGTAGTGACAAACATGCACTGATTTCCAAATGATTACATTTTACCAAACATTTTTACTGAAATTCCGAAACAGATTCAACATAAATGATCCCATATCATTGTGTTTGACACTAAAATTTTGTTGTAAGCATGATCTTTTGTATTAACTGTGATACTAAGACTGGTTATTATGTTTAATCTTATTCAGTGTATTAAAGTGTCATAGATCAATCTCATGAATTAAACAGATAAAGAACTGAAGCAGAGGTTCTCCTCCTCCCTCAACAGAAGTTTAAGGCAGCAGTGGATGTAATTGGAAATGTGTCGTTGAAGTTCCAAGAGACCTTTCTGTATTGATATTAAAGGATGTTATCACTGAAGTTCTAGGACTTCATCATTATAAAAACACCATTACATGCTAATGCCTTTCGTTTGGATAAATTTTAATTTTGGGGGATTAAAACAGAGAAGAGTTAAGCCAATCGGTCAATTATAGACCACCACAATAATGTTTAGTCATTTATAAGAGTTACTGACTTACTCATGACACAGGTGTAGATAACATTCAGGTATTTGTAAGTTCCAACGCATGGATCACCGAAAACATTATGACTTGCAAAAGCCCAACAGTTCTGTTTTCAATCGCATCTATTAACACACATAATTCAACAGATTTTTAAAAGACAAAATCAAACAACATTATTGTCCCTTGTAAAGATGCTTACACTGTTCTTACATATTGGCCATCACAGAGACAGATGTAGTCTGAAGGCACTGGATGTTTGAGAGCTGACTGGCTGGTTTTCCTGTTGAGCAGGCGAAACTGTTTGTACGTCCATAATTGGCTGAAAGCACTTCAATGGTTGCCAGACCATCTGTTGGTGAGAAGTACCAATACTTCATCTGTTTCATCTCTTATTGTCAGAACACGGTATTCAAACACATTGTACAACATGCATATGAATATGTTTTAATAAAACCCCAGAGAACCCACCACAGCTGAGATGAGCGGTCTCCCATTCACAGGTAAGTAGACGCTTATATGTAATACCTGGGGATGGTGAGGATGACAAAGCAATTCAGAAATTCTTTTTTGTATTTATAGGCCTACTTATAGGCTTTGTCATTAAATAAAATATAGATGACCTCGGCAGTCCAGGTAGGAAATCCCTTCGTGACATGTGATGATGTTCACTGCTTTAACACCTAGAGAGACAAACACCACATTTGCATGCACTTTTACATTTTCTTGAACATGACAACATCGCACACATGTCAATTTGACAGTGAAGTATATAATCAGTCCTTACCATGTTGGCACAGTAGCAACAAAACTGAAAAAATCAACAACAAACAAAAATCAATAAATAAACAAAAACACATCACTGTTAAATCAGACAATCTATATGAAAGAAATGAAGAAATGATGAGCAGACTTACAAGTAGAAAAAGGTAAGCTCTTGTTTTAGCATGTTGACTGTAAAGTACAAACTAGTAAAATTACAGTAAAAACGTCTTCCTTTTTATATTATATGCACACTTCTCCTGATGATTGCCAGAACTTAAACTGAGTGGGTTATACATGTCACCTTCATTTCTTCCTTACTTATTTTCTAAAATTCACTTGAAAACATTGAATTTGTGTTTTATTGCATATACATGAGTATTGTATCAAAGGGCAATACTTTAACTTCCAGTAGAAACAACACAAAACATATTTTATAAAGCAGTTAGTTCTCGTGCTTGATCCTGATCATTGGGTCAGACCAGAGCCGTTGAGAGAGAGAGTCGCGACAACGAATGTTCGCGTGTCATGTGATTCATGGAGCCTTCAGCAGTGTTGGTGAGTAACTAAAAGTAGCGACGCTTCTAACTTAACTACATTTTTCTGTAGCTTGACGGTAGTTAAGTTACTTTTAGAACAGTGTAGCTTTTCCGGTAGTTAAATACTTTTACAAACAAGTAGCGGTGTATCTTGCCCAAACGCTACTCGCTACATTCCGTTGGGACGAACTTTTAGAGCAATAGTGCAGCGCACTGAGCGCATGCGTCGTCATCTTTCTGATGATCACAAACAAAAATTTTGCATTACTGCCTTCTATTGTTCTGTGACGCATTTCGCGGCTTACGCACAATACTCAGATCGCGTCTGATGATTACGTGAATATGCCGAAGTAAACTCGACACACATCCATCCAGGATGGAGCAAGTCATGGCGACCGCGGCAGATTCAGAATCGGAAGATGTATAATGTTTCTATAGCTTTTTATAGCGGAAAACTGTGTATTTCTCCAAAATACTACAGTAAAAAAATCCATATTCATATATATATATATTGCGGGATGGCCCCAACTGAAAACCACCATCCGTTTTTTATTTCAAATAATGTTTCTGGAGTCCATTATAGTGGATAAAACGTTTTCCAAAACGCAACAAAATGCTTTCAAAAACCATACTGTAGCTACTTAGTACCTGTTCAAATCCATGGGTACGGTATTAAAACCACGGTTTGCCTATTAATCAATACACACGAACATGTTTCGTACACTTTTACCACAAACGAAAACTTGGTTAATTTTCAGAAGACAACAGAATATAGACAAACTACTAGCTGCATAAACCGTTTTATTTGCAGGACAAAGGTCTAAAAGGCATTAAAATAAAAAATAATTAAATCTTATAGACAGAGACATTGTTTTTACAATATACAGCAATAATGATGCAAATAGTCTTAGAAACAAACGCCTCAATTATGACAAAAACAAGATATTCTAAATGTAAGAGAAGAAATATGTTATTGACAAGAGACACAGATCCTCTCTACATTAAATAAAGCTTTAAAAGCAGCGTTGCTTGAATTTACCGTAAACCACGCAATATCCGCGCATCCGATTCTAACCGGTGTCTGGCTTGACCCGCAGTGATAAATTGCAAACAGGATGCAAACAGTAATGGTTAAACGTTTTTATGTGTTCTGTTCCAAAACAAAAGTTAAAACGCAGTCTTTATCGAAGACTTCAAGCACAAATTTAAGGAAACACATACAGGTGATTTATTTGGCCCTACATTTGTTCTATTGGTTGATTTAATAATTCACATTGTCTACATTTTGCAAACTTGAGATAAATTTGAGTTTAACTTTAACTTGCGTACTGTGTAGTTTACAAAATAAATCAACACTGAAATCATGCTGTATTGTATTACATTGTTTTATTCTTAATATACAATGACACTCTAAAATCAAAGTAGTTTCAATGTAGCTAGCTTCTTTTTTATACTAACTTGTAGTGTCGCTAACTACTTTTTCAGATGGGTAAAGCTCAGCTATAACTTTTATTGATGAGTAGCTTGTAGCTTATCTAACTGCAGTTTTAAAGTAGCTTCCCCAACACTGCCTTTCAGATAGTTCCAGGAAGTTATGTTTTCTCTATAAATGTTTTATTTCTTAGGTTTTTTTTTAATTAAATGACTTACATCTCTAAATGGGTTAAACGTTCTTTAGAATCGGTCTGTTTTGCCACAGCTCCATGCAATACTTGAAACTTCCGCCATTGCTGTGAAAAAACTGTTCCATTGGACTCAATGGAGTTGACTCAACTCTCTCTTTCAATGGCTCTGGGTCAGAACATTCTTTGAGCATTATTTTGTGTAAATTTAGCGTATAGTAAATTGTTTTAAAAAAACTCTACAATATAAAAACACTGCAATAAAGTGTCTTCATCTGTACCTTTAATAAAATATGGTTTCTTGAGTAACAAATCAGCAAACTTTTCATGATGTCAGGCAGGTTTTTAGGAGTAAAGAGTATAGTTTCTGCATCTTCAGAATTCAGAATACTCATGCAGCACCATCTATAGGTAGCATGTGTTGCTCTCACTTCCTCTTAATGGGGAAAGAGAAAGAGATCTTAACTGAATGTCCATCCTGTTGAGTTTCAGGTACATCATCGAGTGAAGGGGCCGAATCTTGACTTTCTCTAAAAAACATAAATCATGTGGACTCTCATCATGTTTTTCGTCAGTGTGGAGGGTAAGACATTTGAATATCTAATTTTGTTGGAATTATTATATTCTCCGTTGGTTTGCCACATTTATCATTTAACTCTTCAACCCAAAAAATTCTTGCATAACTGTAATGTTAATCAATTTTTCCATCTTAAAAAAGAAAGTGGGGCACTAAAACGTGTATACATATACTACTGTACTGTATATACAGAAGCAAGCAGAAAGCTGAAAGTGGTTGAGACATGAGGGAGTCTGGGATGCTCAGATTCAGTTATAAGAAAATTACGTTTCACAGTATAATATGAATGTATTTACAATACTATTAACATCAGTAAACATGAAACAGGTCACTTAACACGAATAAAGATTAAAAAGAATTAAAATGCACAGAAAATGCATTGTTCAATGCTATAAAAAGTACATCTTATATTGGTGTTTGTGTGCTTTTAAGTTATTTTTTTATATATTACTTTGTGTAAAAAAATGAAAGTAAAGTAACACCTTCTGGTCAAGCCCTTGTAACTTACAGGCAGCATTGTCTAACTTCCTTTATCTCGCCTCTCATCTCATCTGGTTAAACCACAGACAAGCTCATGCAGAGCTGCAGTTGAAAAAAAACTAAATCAAGGGCCATAATTCATGCACATGTTTGTTGAGAAGTACAGAATAAAACACTTTGCTTTAGCTGAGACTAAAAGGCTATTAAAGTTCATTTATTTAATTTATTTTATATTGAATTCATTCTTGTTCATTTTGCTACAGCGGCTGCAGAATCTGTTGATATTGTAAAATGGATGGAGGGAGGTCTCCTCAGACTCAATACAGACGCTGAAAAACTCAATGGAAACATACAAATACTGTGGACTTTTGAAAACGGCACACAAAGTTCTCGCATCGCCCAGTATCACGGGAAGATTTACACCCATTATGATGACAGATTCAGTGGCAGAGTAGAGTTGGACCAGCACACGGGAAGTTTAAACATCTCAAACATCAGCACAGATGATTCTGGACTTTATAAAGTGTTAATCGTAATCAACAAACAGATTTTAACAAAGAAGTACATAGTGGATGTTTATGGTAAGACCAAGTCAATGTGGACAATTTAAACATATTGTGTACAAGATACTTCTTTAAATTACTGCATATGATTTACAAACTTACAATCTGTCTTCTTGTCCTAAAGCTCCTGTTTCTGTTCCTGACATTAAGAGCAGCTCACATGGGACTCTGCAGCATCCTCCAAGTAAAATCACCTCTCGCTTATGAATTATATTGTATACTATAATAAATATTTAAAGGGGTCATATGGCTTTGTTGTGTTATAAGTTGCCTATGCATGTATAAGACACGTAAATTGCAAAAATTTAAGTATCGGAACAAAAGATGCATTCAAACCCAGACCTGCATGAAACGCCTCGTCTAACCACACCCCACGCATGTACGTCCAAATGTATACGCAAATAAGGTTGGTGGTCTTGTAAATCTCAGTGTACCGTCGCCGGCGCAGCCTATTGTTCCGTATATGGTAAGAGGCGTTACAATTCTGTGCAGTATTTGACCATTCACTACGGACTAGTGACCTGGCCAATCATAGCACACCTTGATTTTCAGAGCAATGAGCTTTGTAGAATATCAGCGCGTTTCAGAGAGGTGGAGCAAAGAGGAGATACAAACATGCACGATATGTGGAAAATACAGCGTTTTTTAACCTTAAATCGTGTATATATACATTGCATTACATCTAAAGCAAACAATAGTATTAATTTATGCCGAGTCAAATGACCCCTTTAACACTACACAGGGAAGGCATACAAATAAAAAAAATCAAATATTTAAAATAGATTTAATTGTATTAATGCTTATTCCAGGTACATCACAGGAGACGCATGAATTCTGCTCTGTTGTCTGCTCTGTGAAAAATGATCGAGACGTCTTCATCTCATGGTATAAAGGAGATGAAATAGTG
The DNA here is from genome assembly GCA_029783895.1 of Triplophysa bombifrons. Classification (NCBI taxonomy): domain Eukaryota; kingdom Metazoa; phylum Chordata; class Actinopteri; order Cypriniformes; family Nemacheilidae; genus Triplophysa; species Triplophysa bombifrons. Next base: position 20,611,336 of record CM056463.1, read on the forward strand.
AATCACAGCAGTAGTTCTGATCTCAGCATTAATCTCAGTTTACCTTTAAAACTTCATTATAATGATACAGAATCATACAGCTGCGCAGCTGCAAACCCAGTGAGCAATAAAAGCATCCCTCTACACATGAAACACCTCTGTCCACATTATGAAGGTAAAATATCTCAGACATACATCAGGAAGTCTCTTCCTATCACAACCACATTTGTGCCACTTCACACAGACAAACTGTTTCCTGGTAATGAGAATGTGTATGAGAATGACTCCAGCAGAATCTCTTCATCTACAGACTGTCTGCAGCATTGTGGAGATGTTGAAGTTCTGATCCGCTTGATTCTGTCTGTTCTGGTGGGAATTGCTACTGTTGTGTTTCTTGTTGAGCATGTGAGGTCATCCCAAAAAATAATCACATCTTCTGATGATGAAATTTGTATGAGACACCAAAAGGTGTAATTTCTCTACAAAGCAGAGCAGGTTTAATGGGAGGTTGATGTTTGACCAAATAATAGTCAATGTACATTTTTCAGTTAGTGCTAAGATGTAGATTACAAAAAGAAGCGAATAACCTGTAAAGCTGTGTTTAAAGGGGAGGGACACTAAGCTAGATCATTTTTGCAATGAGACGAGACCATTTTGTTTGTTGTTCCTGTTTATTTTTGTATGTATTTCTTCATGTACATACAGTACATAACAAGTATGAAAACATTTAAATTAAATATTTGTGTTATCTTTGTTTATTTGTATAAAAATAATACAATAAAATAATAAATAATATAAAGATAATGAGAAAATATAAATAAACAATAAATCTTCTATATCTTCTATAAATCACATTCATGTGTCATTTTGACATATATCCGGTTGTTGTTATTTCATTTGATGAATGAAAAAGTCATTCCTTTCACTTACACAATTGCAGTGGTTTACACACACTCCTGCAGCCCCACCCATTATTCTCTAAGAATGCCCCGCTGTATAAACAATCAGATCAATGTTTACCCTCAGATAGTCATAAGACCAAAGGATTTTAGCAGACATTAACCTGAAATACAAGAAGGTGTTTTAACGTTTCAACATTTTATGTTTACCCAGTCAGGTCAGTCGAGTACTTGGCGTGTGCTGTATATGAGTACCATAAACAGTCTCAGTGCACTTTAAATCAACAGCACCTACATTCAGAAACAGTAGATATGTAAAGTGATCGATCAAGAAGATCATTCTCAACAGCTTGCATAGTTCTGCTGACGGCACGATTTAAGGCACCGCATCCGGCACGCTGTGAAACATCTCCTAGAAGTTAATACAAAAACACAGTTTAAACACGTTATGATGGACAAACCAGATTAGCTCATCTTTTCATAGTTAAATGGATAAACCACTCAAATATTTTTCAAACCCTTGGCCTTGACCTATTAGACTAAATCTAAATCTAAAAGCATCAGCAATTTTTAAAATGTCTTCTCGTGCCTGCAGAAGAGGCCAACGGGTTTATAATGTCAGAGAGAGAGTGATGAAATGACGACAACTAGCTAGTTTCATTTCACAATCACATTAATGAGAGGTCATCGCTCATCACATTTCCCATTGATAATACTTGCCTTCCTATGGTATCTCCAATATATGCAGATGACACCAATGATGGGGGCCAAGACGCCCAGAGTAGCACCTATACCAGCAGCTACTGGTTTACTGATGATGTAAGAAGGAGGAGATTCTGGGCTGATGGCCCTGCGTGTAGACTCTGTAAAAGACAAGACGGTTAGTTTTATGTTTTAAACTATTTTAGATTGACATTAACATAAATGCGCACAGGGAAAGTGTACAGCTGCTACCTGGCATTATTTTTAAACCTTACTGCACGCTGATCTGACAAATGCCAACAAACTACATCAACATTCAAATTGGCTGTGAACTATGAATAAATTTGTCGAGTGGTGTCAGATCATTGTGAATAAGCGTATAAATGTAATAAAAACTTTAACTGGGACAACATAAACTTAATAACAACTTATATTATTGCTCTAGACATTTTGGTGAAAACGCTGTGACAAAATATTAGTTGAAACAATGACACAATGTCCCAAAGAGTTTACTTCAGTTCAGTTTTCAGACACGCCCACTCGTATGGTCTGATCTTGTGTTATGGCTCGTATGACAACAAATCACACCATTATTGCGTCATTCATTCACGAATCATCTTTACTTTCACTAGATTCTACACCTGATTAAATAAACAAGCTTTTGTTTACACCGAGCACGTGTTTTGTACCGTAGACTACATCTTGCTTCAGATTAGTAGCGTCAAGAACAACACTTCAAGATTTCTCTAGTGGGACTTTTCTTCCCTTATAATCTAATGCTTACACAGTGAACATCAAAATAAACCAAAACATTATCACTAGTGCGCATCCTATAGCATTTATACAGTATGTGATGAGGGACTGTCGAGTTACGTGTGATGATGAAATAACAACACTGCATTTATAAAGTCACAGAACAAATGCTTTACGCTTCAGAGTCGTGCTCACCGAATACAGTTATGCTATACATCCAGTTTTCGTTGCGTGTGCCACAGTGAACGTAAACTTTGTATCGCCCCGTCTGGTTGCGGTTGGCGTTCACGAGGACAATTGTAACATTCTGTGCATCGTAACGAATAACAACAGGTTCCGAGCCTTCATTCGTGCAGTTGTTATTGTAACAGGACAGCTGTGCGATCAGATCTTCTGATGCTCCGTGAAGTCGGCTGGTCAGAATCTGGGGGTCTTCCTCTGATCGAGTGGTCGCAGTGAAGACGGTGAGGTTTCCTCCTTCGACCACTGATAATTCGACCACAGTCTCGTCAGAAGCTGCCCCTTTAGAAACACTTGCATTGTAAAATTATTCAGAAAATATTTGCGGTGAAACTGCATTTGCAAACCAGCGTGACTTACCGGCGAAACCCGTTAAAAGAAGAAAAAAAAGTGTTATCTTCATGTCAAACATTCTGACTGTGTTTGGTTGTCTTAATGCTCCCACTTGATGCAGCGATAGATGCAAATACATCCTCAAACATGACGGGGGTTTCACAGTAGAGGGAATCCCCACGATCACATGCAAGGAATCTGATTTGTTCTTAAGAGTGGCGCTACCAGAGTCTCTTTAATACCTGACGCAACTCTCCGCTTGTGTTGATCTCACCCGTCAGAATACCCTACCAGACATGCCCACATCAACGTAACGACCGGATGTCACATTTAAACAACATGTTTCTGACCAAGTATTAAATCTGACATAAACTGTAACATGAACTTTGTTTCTTATGTCAAATTTCGCTAAAAATCACTCGTTTTACTGGAAAGCGTCGAGACTTCCGTCTAGCGTGCGCACGTGTCCACCCGAAAAGAAAAGGAAACTCGTGACTATCATGTCTCGGATACATTACATCATAGAAAACTGTCTATTTGTTTTATAAATGATTTAATCCAGATATGCGATGAACGTGTAGTGTCATGCATTTGTGAAAATGAAATAAATGTAATTGCGTGTAACGCTTTCTATGTACAGTACGTATTTCTATGTTTGTTTGAATATCAAACATCAGCGTGATTTCTCTGAACCACATGGTGTGCGTAATCATGTTATAACCATTCAACTGTTTTTCAACAGATGCAACAAGCTGCATCAAACGTCTCTCTGACTTTACAGTTTGTTTTCACTTCTGAACTGATCCACGAATATAAATGTTTCTTGTTTGCTCAATTCTCTATTCATTTAGATAACATCTCAGATTTATTTCCATGGAATGTGTTCATGCATAACACACACTCGGAGCTAATAGATTGTGATGGATTGATTCTTCATATTAATCTGGAATGGAAAATTATTTTAAAGTATTTTAATATTGAGAAAATTTCACTTCACCTTTAAAATGCAATCAAGGGAATGTCACGGAACTGATGATTTAGAGCAGAGAGGAAGTGTAAATAAGGAGAAGAAAAACACAAAATTACTGGCAAGTCTCTGATTTAACTGGAAGGCACAACATCAAGTCAGGAGACAAATTCAAAACAAATATACATAATCTGTATCCCAGGGAAATGTACTCTATACGTTGACAGAAATGACGATTAAAACTAATATAGTAACTAACCTGCAACTGTTAGGTTTAATAATCTCCTAGAGTTCCACATAGCCCTCATGATGACTGTATTATTATTGTCTTTGAACCTGTCATATTTGAACCTATTATATGTGCACCAATCTCCAGGTGAGATTGGCACGAATTTCCTTTATTACAAAACAAATTTCAAAATTCCAAACTCATTACTAATGCAAATAAGTTCTTTCAGGACAAAAATATTTTATTTAAACATGTTGTATTGCAATGTTTACAAAAACATTCTGTCCCACGGCATTTGTACTAATGTATAAAACAGTTGTTTACATTATTGTAATGAACGGTAGAAATGCAGGTAGAGAAGCGGATCCAAGTGCAGTAGTTTAATGAAAATATAACCAGATAAAACAAAAACTCAGGTAATCCACAGAATGAAGGAGGTACAAAACATCACCTCAACATGGGCGCAGTCGGCTTACTGGCCCCCCAAGAAGTATTTCGGGCGACCTCCTCTGCTTCACACACAGTAAATGGGGACTTGACTGTCAACAAGGCGAATTCCAAAAATTTAGCTAGGGAGCCTGAAGGACCATCACGGGTAAATTTGTCTTTGGGTGGTTGATTTAATCCATAACAAAAAAAGTAAATAAGTGCAAAATCTGGGAGATGTGAGAAAAGACCAATGTCCAAAAAATCATGAATGTGGTCCTTGAGGGAGCGCTTACCCTGCCGCATGGAGACAAGACTGACTGATGAATCCATATTGGTAAGTCTTTCTGTAATACCTGGTAGAAATCCAAGTAGAGAAGCGGATACAAGATCAGCAGTTTAATGAAAATATAACAAGACAAAACTAAACAAACCACATAATGAAGGAGGTACAAAACATAGCATGAAACAAAGAAAAACTACAAAGGAAACACTGGGTTTTAAATACAATGGGATAACAAGAGGGCAAACAAGGAACACCTGACAATAATTAACGCAAAAACTACAAAGGACTACAAACATGGCACATATCCAAAATAACAATTGAAAAGTAACAATTATACATACTGCCTTAATCCTCTTTAAAGAACAAGCTTAAAGTGACACAGTGACACCCTAGAAAAGTTACAGGAAAGGAGAGAAGAAAAAATATGAACATACTGAAATTTATGAACAAACAAAAATAAATATGAACCAATGATATGAACACAAAGAAATAAATATGGACACAAAGAAATAAATATGAACACAAAGAAATAAATATGGACACAAAGAAATAAATATGAACACAAAGAAATAAATATGGACACAAAGAAATAAATATGGACACAAAGAAATGAAACCCATAGCACAAAAAGGGGCTTAAACTAAATTAAAATAAAGGCAGTAGGAATGTTCTTTAATGCAACAGTCTAAAATGTCTTCAGTCCTTAAATAATTTTGAGAACATGGTTATTTTGACAGTGATTGTACAGTACTATCCTGCTTACGCTCTTTAAAATAAAGGTGCTACAAAAGGTTCTTCACTGCAGTGCCACAGAAGAAGCATTTTTGTCTCCCTAAAGAACCACACAGTAAAAAATGAAATTACACTTATACTATAGTGTACTATGTTTTTACATAACCAATATTAGGAATTGTTAATAATTGTGAGTCTATGTAAAAATACGTGTTAGTTCAACAGTATTATCCAAAATGTTGTAGCAACATCTTTATCAAAGTTGCACAATTTCTTTTTGTTGACCAAAAGAAGTTGATAATGTAATTGTTGGCTCATGCGTAATGATCCATTGGAACATCAAGACACGACTTTAAGTGATTAATTTTTAATTTTATTTATGCAAAATGATGGATATGAATTGAATTTTGTTTATAGCAGTAGTTATATAGCAGATAATCCATTTACATATTTTATAAAGTCTTAACTCAAATGTTGGTGGTACGCATTTGTCATTCTGAATTTTTAAATTAAAAATGTAAAAAGATTTAGGCATAATTTTCTGTCGTTTTAAATCAAGTTGAACGTTTGGTGTAAAAACCGGCATCATATAAGCAGGCTTTATTGGGGCGAAACTGTTACGTTAAACTTTTGAAATTAATTTTGGTTAAAGAAGTAAACAATTGGAGACCGATATACAAGCTGAACAACTGTTGTTTGGATAGCGTTACATTTAAAACATGATACGTTTATGATTAGGACTTTTAAAAAAACAAGATAGTTTTAGCAAGAAAATAGCCAAAATGACAGAAATTAAGAGCTATTCTGTTTCTTCGCTACATGCATTTATGCAAAGGTTCTTATAAGAACTATTTATTTCTTACATCTTTAAAATCTCTAAAGATTTCTCTGAGCACCTCCTTTTAATAAGAGTGTTTGCGGTAATAATAACTTAAAAAATATAGATCATTGATAGATACAGTGTCCAGCACTCCGCATTCACATTTAGAATATAAGCATGTGATATGCTACCTGAACAACTTTTACTGTCACATTCTGAAGGAGGTTTTATCTGCTGGCAAAAAAAAAAAAACTATAAAAACAGCACATCAGGTAAATCACGGGAGTCAGTAATGTCTTGATGTTGGACCATATGTAGAGTTAGTTTTTCAAAACGTGACACTTGTACATGTTAATAACATCTGAAAAGTGACACGCCACGGTGATACTAACCGCTGGAAATTGTTATCATGGTTAACTGTGAAACCGGTAGTCATTTCATTCCCAAATGGTTCTATTTCGTTTTTTGTCATGTCAGGCAAAGTACTTGCGGTAGATTCTGGTCCTGATGCTGTCCAGCTTTTCTTTTATCCTTGACCTGTATAAAAGACAATTACAACAAACAAACTTGATGATTTTTGCAAATAATGCCAGATTATATAAAATGACATGTGGCCCATCAACTGATATGTGTAGTTCCACACCTGCATGGTGCCGCTGTCTCATCATCAGTTCATTTTCTGGCTGAGGATTCTGTGCATTCTCAGTCCCCTGAAAATAAATACATTGTGAAATTAATCGTTGTCATCCATTTTGGCCTTAATAACAAAATAATCAAGGTTAAAAAAATCACTTTTGCAAGGATCCTTGTGGTATAAATCCACAGTGCACCCCTTTCCTACATTCAGCTATGCTATTTCTTTATATTTATTTTTCAGTTGAATTCACAGTCTAAAAGCCAAGTTTTCTTTCTTGTTGTTTTAAAAGTTAATGAGCAATCGTGTTAAATAAGGATCTCAATATTGACTGAAATAATTGTGATTATGATTTCTGTCATAATCGAGCAGCCCTACAACAACAAACAAAGACCAATTACATAACATCTTTAGTGAATTGGAATTAGGTAAAATCTACAAAAATTTAGTGATAAAACTTGCCCTTCTGCCTTTGAAGAATATGACACCGATGATGATGATGATGATGGCAACGATGAATCCTATAGTTGCACTTATGCCCGGTATAAGTGCATCACTATATCTGGAAGAAGGAGGATGTTCTGGGGGTGGCGCTGTAAATGATAACAAGAAACAGAACAGCGCATAATTCACACCACCACAATAATAAAAGGTAAAAAAAGTAATGACTAAGAATAATAACAGGGCTAGTATCCAAACATCACTCACACACGTATGTAATGTTTTTACAGTATGGCACTTACCATTTACTGTTACATTAAAAAACTTGTCTTTGGGCTGTTTGCTGCTTAGATCTTTAACTTTGTAAAGGCCCGTCTGACTGCGGGTGATGTACAGCAGGATGAGTGTCACATTCTCCTCATTGAATTCCAGCAAAACTTCAGATATCCAGTAATCCGGTAAACACTTCATAAAATGGCATGTTAACTGTGCAAGCGGGACCTCTGAAGTGACATTAACAAGCGAAAACAAAAATTGAGGGTCTGTATCCAGTTTAGGGAGTTTAGTTGAGATGGTGAAATTGTTTCCCTCGATCACCTCTTGTGACACAATGTCATGGTCAACATCAGCAGCAGCCACTACATGTCAAAAAAGAAAACAAGATATTTCTTGTGAATATACAAAGATATAAACATGTATGTGTTTAAGTATTTACTATGCATAAAGCAAACCAAGCAGCATTTGTACAAAACGAAAGTAAAATTGTTGTTGATAACTTTTTAACTAAATAAGAATAATAGTTAATAATAATAATAATACAATAATAAATTCAAAAACTCTTGCTGTATAGATGTTAGATGAAGAATGTGTTTGTGGCACAGGATAAAAACACACTAATATAATTTACTCCAATTTACTAATAATATTTCCTATAGTCTGAAGCAGCGTTTTTAAACGTCAAACGGTTATAACCGATATGAAACTCACTTTTTGTTCTTTTGAGTCTGTATTGCATTTCGTTTTCTATATGTAGCGTATTCTTATTTTGATTATTTTATTGTAATGTCTAGATTTTTACTTACGCTTTAAATGTGACGTTATTCATTCAAACTAAGCCGCTTTAGAAATAGAAGTTTAAACTTACATGAGTAGACGTGCAACAGAACGGCCAACAGGGTCAACCAAGACATCTTTGTCATAGTTTGATTGATCGATGATGGTTCATCATTGTTGTTTATTTATTTAAAAGTTTTAATATGTTCACGTGTTTCATTCATATGGTCTCTTCCTTCCTGACTTTCTTCTTTGTTCAGGTTTTCGCCGATCACTTTGGAGTATTACCGCCACCTACTGTGAATTATGGGAGATTATAATCTGTATTGTTCTGTTATTTTTTCGATTTATTTGCTATATGGGGAGTCTGCAGACCTGGAACATGCAGTTTTACGCCCCTGCTGTATAATTCATTCAAGTTCATAGAGATTTATTTTTCTAAAACTTTTTGAAATAACAATACAGTACAACTGCATGATCATTTGATATTTTTTATTATTATTTCCAGGTAATATTACAAATGAGATAATAATATCACAACATAATAAGCCTAATAGCCAGCCAACAACTGCTATTAAGAAAACAAGATACAGGATTAATCGAGCACTAACAATCACAAACGTGATAAAACCCACATAAGGTGCACATACATTTCAATCAAGATCATTAAGTTAAAATATTTAATGGAAATTATCAAAGAGGTATATTTTATGTACAATAGATAATCAGATCATCTCATTAACAACTCAAATCAAGATCCATATGGGACTAATATTTTCAATTTGAGTTTGAATATGTTTATGGTTGATTGTGCTCAATTATTGATTTTTTTGTAAAACTTGAGTGTGTGCAGCTAAACTGAAATGGTTTATATATAATATATAATGCAAGTTAACAGGGTCACACACACACACACACACACACACACACACATTTCTCCCCAAATGTACCTTGATATCCACCAACTATTTCTGTAATGCCTTCTCTGCTAATTTATTGGCTTTTTCATTCCCTTCAATACCTATATGTGCTAAAATCCAACAAAAGTGCACTTTGATTTCCTCTGCATTTAGTCTGTACTATACTGAATATATTTCCACCAATAATTCTTCTCTGTCTGTTTTTGTAGACATTATAGTTTTAAGAGCTGATGCAGAGTCTGAGAAAATTACATTTCTGCTTGGCTTGACCTGTTCAATCCACTGTTACCCTAATTTTTTAGCAATTAATTCTGAAGAATATAGTGACAGTTTATCTCTAATTCTTAGGTTTATTCCTTTCTTAAAACTCGGAATGTATACCAAGTTTTTGACTATGTGGATCTTTAGATCCATCTGTGTATACCTGTGCAAAAGAATCAAATTGTTTTGCTATAAAACACTCATTTCATTACTGTCACTGTAACCTTCTTCTCTCCTTGGCCTCTAATACTGTCATTTCAACAAAAGGTTCTGGAAAGTTCAATATTGACGAACCATGTAATGGCAAATTGGGGCAGATGATTTCATTCCGTCAGCCACACTCCTTGATTTTTTATGTATCCATCCGAAGCTGTTTCCTCCCTTCTTTTTATAATGTGGTAAACTGTTGATACTTCATTACCTGCCTTTAACTGAAATGTTCGTTTAAACAGGAATTCTAAAATCCAGTTACACATTTTCCCCCCTATTCCAGGTTTTATACCTAATTTAACTAGAAGCCCCTCTCTCCACAAAGTATTGTATGCTTTTTCAATATAAAAAAAAACAGCAACTAAGTATTCTTTCATTAATATTGCTTTTTTTGATATCGTTTTCAAATAATATCAGGGCGTCCATTGTGGATCTTTTCCTCCTAAATCTACTTTGTGCTGTTGACAGTGACTCTTTCTTCTCTATCTTCTTACTATCATTTTCTCCATTACTTTACACAAAGTAGATGTCACAGCGATTGGTCTATAATTACAAGCTTTTGTTGTATCTTTCCCTGGTTTAGCTATGGCAATCACAATTGCTTTTTTCCAATCCTCAGATAAACCACCCTCCTTCCATATTTGATTGTATAGATTTAATAGAGCTTTCACAGCTATCTCTGGTAATTTTGAACATCGGCTGCTTCAACTGCAAGAGCAAACAAAGGGTAAGTGGGGATCTTATATACTCCAAGTGTTCGATGATGATAGGTTAGGTCTATATGTACTAAGTGACAAAAGATTGAGTCTTGCGCTGAAGCTTACATTACCGGAATTTGTTTGCTACTATTAACCTCATTCATTTTCTTTATCATTCTCAAAACCACATTCATTTCGGTCTCTCTTTCTATTGTATTACAAAACTCTTGCCTTGCCTTTCTTTTTGCATTCTTAATTACCCTTCTTACAATTTACCTTTTCCTTTGATATTCCACAACTGTGTTTTGGTTTATTGACCTTCTTTACACTCAAAATGCTTGATTTCTTTCTTTATCTGCCACTGTACACTCTTCTGACCACCATGGTTCACTTCTCATTTACGTTCCACTACTGCTTATTAAAGGTATATTCTGCTTTGCCGCAACTATAATTCCATCTGTTATTCTATTACAGTTATCCTCTCTACTTCCTTCCAGTTTCATATTTTTTAATATTTCAGTACACATATTATGAAATTCTTTCCAATTTGACTTTCTAAATCCCCATGTGCTACATTGACTCATATTTTTCTTTTGCACTTCATTTTGGATCTTACATGTTACTGGTCAATGGTCACTACCCATATTATCTGCATTTACCATCCATGTGCATTTACCAGCTAATATTCCTGACACTATTGTGAGATCTATGCAAGATGTGCTACCTCTTACTATATCCATTCTTGTCGGCTTCCCTTCATTCAAACAAATTAATGAATACTCTTCCATGAATTCTTCTATATTCTCCCCATTTTATCATCATTTTTACTACCCCATAGTCCATAATGTGCCTTAAAACCCCCACACATTATAGCTTTCCCCATTGCATCACCTATCACTTCTTATAAAACATTATTACTTAATTCTTTAGAAGGATTATAAAAATTAATAATTTGTATTAAATTAATAATTTGTATTATCATTTACCCCCATTATTTCTATAGTTATGTATTCTATTTCATTAGTATTATTTTATATACTATACTTTCTTTAATAAATGTTGCACATCCACCACCTCTTTAATTCTCTGTCAGGATCTGGGCCTTTTTGTTTCATGTTTTTTTTGCCACTAGAGGTCACTGTTTCACTGTTTTTACATTTTCTTCATTTACTTCACCTGTGCCTCATTCTTTCTCCAGTGTGTTTAAGTTCCTCTTTGTTCTCTATCCTGTGCTCAGTGTTTAACGTCCATTAGCTTACCTCTCGAGAAGTCTCCAGTTTTTTGTGGCAGGCTTCCTCAACAAACCATGGACATTGTGGATTATTGTATTGTACCTATTGGCGACCTTTTTTGTTTCATACCGATTGGATTTCATTTGTTTACCGTTTTTGGATATACCTTCTGTTTCCACACGGCTGATTTGGATTATGTACCTTTTGCTGGATTTGTTCTTTGTTTTTTTTTGTTAAAAAGACCCCAAGTCCTCTTGAGTGGATCCCAAAGTCCTCTTGAGTGCGTCTCTCTTTCCTGGGTTCCTCACTTCCCCTGTGGCTCTGCCGAAGAAACGTCTCGTACATCGGAGACTCGAGTTTGAGCCCTGCTTCTAACATTCTCTCTTTCTTTCCATTCTACTATATACCCTGTTTACTATATGCTTTGTACTTGCTCTGAGCCATTTATTACTACACAAATAAAAGCCACAAAATCTACTTTGTTCATCCTAAACATGACATCTGCTTTGACATGTTCAGGGTTCTCATTTTGCTTTGAAGAATTTTCCATACTGACTGCTTGCACCTTTGGTCACTTTTCTTCTACTGCACCTTTAACCTTAAGAATAGCTTCTGCATACGTTAGATTCTGTATTGTCTTTACCTTTTGTATTTCTCAGGCTTCTTGCTGTACGGGACATCCTGCATATGCAGCGCTATGTCCTCACATAGTTACAACACTTGATCCCTATTCCTTCTTCACATTTACCATATTCATGCTCTCCCCCATATTTTGCACATCTTATCTTCCGTTTTAAGACACTTGCAGTGAGTCCCATTTGTTGGCATTTAAAAAATCTCAAAGGTGGGGGTATGTACTCCCTTACTGAGAAACTTATAAATCCCAACTTCACTTTTACCAGTAGAGTTATTTCATCAAATTGAATCAGCACGCTCAGGCTGTCACACCTCACTCCATCTCTCCATGTCTGCAGTCTACTAGCAGAGGTGGCTGTACCACTAAACAAGTTTTTTTAATGTCTTCCATACCTCCTTACTTCCTGTTAGTCTACTTCTAGATCGTTGTCGCCGTCTGAAGTGTCTCCCCATGCTGTTACGCCTCCCCTCCGCACCGTCATCTTCCTCTATCCCGGTTTTTCTTCTTCATTTGCATCGACCGACCTAGTCGACCTTTTCTTTTATTACCTTTCTGTAGAGCCCAGATTCGCTCGGAGTTCTCGTTTGCTTAGGCCAGTTTAAACCTAGTCTACCGGCGAGAACTCAATGTGCCTTTTCAAATCTCCCTCCACTCAGGGATTCAACTGCGCACCCTGACCGGCCAGTCGTTGTCTTCTTGACTTTTCAAACACAGCTGGCAACATTTATGCACATTACCACCACCAACTGGTAAGTGTGGATAAGAATCTTCTAATTCTTTCACTTCTACTCCCTAAATTATTTTATATAACCCTGTGCTCTTCAAATATTGTACACACCAAAGCTTTTTTAATTTTAACCAAATAAAAATGATCTTCAATGTCCGTAAGGTCAGCAATGATATTTCTCCTTTCATTATTGTACTTTGGACATCTCACTATAACATGTTCTACATTTTCTTCCTGATTAGTGTTTTCTCATTTCCAGTTTCATGCCATTCTTTTGATCTATTATCGTTAAAATCAGTATGCGGTTTGTCTTCTTGTTTGGTTGATAAAGATTGGCATTATTGAACTTTATGGACTTGTTTATGTCCTGGGGGGGTGTTTGTTGGCTTTAGTCCAGCCTCCAAGAGGCTGTCTGTCGCGTCCTGCCGATGAAAGGAGGGTGATTGATTTCACCTGAAAAAAGGACATTTAGGAGACCTGATGGGAGAGGTAAAGGGTCCTGGAAGGGTCCTGAAATTTAAATGACCGATCATTTCGGTTGAATCATATCTTAAGTCGCCATTTCTCCGGTGAAGTCATGCAAAGCTCTTGGTTGTTAAACTTTATGTAGTCCTATATATCCATTTAAATAAAGGTATTCTAATCATCCAGATTAGTGTCATTAAACGTGATGTTATTTTCTAAAAGTCTGTGTGCTTCGTACTCTGTCCTCCACAAATGTATTCTCTTTAAAGCGCATCCTCCAAAGAGGTTTGTTACAGCATCAAGCGGATTTATAGTCCCTACTATACGTGCATAAACTTCGGACTTTACCTCAAGATTATAAGAGCACACCAATTTAAAAAAATTGAATGACATACAGTTGTGTTCAAAATTATTCAACCCCCACTGAAATTGATTGTTTTGGTCGGTTTGACATTGATTATGATCATTCAGTCATCCTGCTTACAATTAAATCAAAGAGGCACGTGTAGGTCAGACAAATATAACATAACATTTATAATGAAATAACCACAAATGTCTTTTCTGAGCTCACATCATTATCAGTTTTATTCAACCCCCAAGTGACATTCAATCTTAGTACTTAGTACAACATCCTTTTACAGTTATAACAGCTTTTAAACGTGAAACATAGCTTGACACAAGTGTCTTGCAGCGATCTACGGGTATCTTCGCCCATTCATCATGGGCAAAAGCCTCCAGTTCAGTCACATTCTCAGGCTTGCGCACTGCAACTGCTTTCTTTAAGTCCCACCAGAGGTTCTCAATCGGATTTAAGTCTGGTGACTGCGATGGCCACTTCAAAATGTTCCAGCCTTTAATCTGCAACCATGCTCTAGTGGACTTGGAGGTATGCTTGGGATCATTGTCCTGTTGAAAGGTCCAACGTCTTCCAAGCCTCAGGTTTGTGACGGACTGCATCACATTGTCATCCAATATCTCCTGGTACTGAAGAGAATTCATGGTACCTTGCACACGCTGAAGCTTCCCAGTACCTGCAGAAGCAAAACAGCATGATTGACCCCCCGCCATGCTTCACAGTAGGCAAGGTGTTCTTTCGTTCATAGGCCTTGTTCTTCCTCCTCCAAACATAGCGTTGATCCATGGGCCCAAACAGTTCTAATTTTGTTTCATCAGTCCACAGAACACTATCCCAAAACTTCTGTGGTTTGTCCACATGACTTTTGGCATACTGCAGTCGACTCTTCTTATTCTTTGGGGACAGCAAGGGGGTGCGCCTGGGAGTTCTGGCATGGAGGCCTTCATTACGCAGGGTGCGCCGTATTGTCTGAGCAGAAACTTCAGTACCCACATCTGACAAATCTTTTCTCAGTTCCTCAGCAGTCACACGGGGACTTTTCTCCACTCTACGCTTCAGATAGCGCACAGCAGTCGAAGTCAGCATCTTCTTTCTGCCACAACCAGGTAGCGTTTCAACAGTGCCCTTTGCCTTGAATTTGCGAATGATGCTTCCTATGGTGTCTCTTGGTATGTTTAACATCTTTGCAATCTTCTTATAGCCATTGCCCTTCCTGTGAAGAGTAATCACCTGTTCTCTTGTCTTCCTGGACCATTCTCTTGACCTCACCATGTTTGTAACCACACCAGTAAATGTCTAGAAGGAGCTGAGTATCACAGTCATTTTAAAGCTGCCTAATTGGTGCTTATTAGGCTTTATTGCTGCTCCCTGATATCCACAGGTGTTTTCAATACCTGATTGAAAACACTTCATTGAACCTCTGTTCTTCAGAGTGGTAGTCTTTAAGGGGTTGAATAATTATGTCAATGAAGAATTCACAAAAGAAACATTTACTACTGTATTACAAAACTAATTGATGTCATTTTAGTTGCATATGGTTCTTTAAGAAGTCCGTGTAGGATTCCATCCTGAATACAATTACAAATGTACACTAAATTCCCTAAAACCATTTACAGCATTGGGGGTTGAATAATTTTGAACACAACTGTACATTGATAAACTATTTACAACAACACTGTAATATTTCATGAAAAAAAATCACTACTGCCACCTTCTGCACACACATTAGATTATAGGACTTTTTTATTCTCCAAAAGGTATCCCAAACTTCATTTGAAGGAATAGAATATTTCACCAAAATATTTAATTCAATTTTATTTATATAGCGCTTTTATAACGTATTGTTCAAAAGTAGCATTACAGGAAGACAAAACGAACACAAAACTTAGTTTATTAAATATACTTGCAGGTCATCTTTGCTCCTGGTTGTTGATGGATATTTATTGAGCTGGGATGAACAGTCAAGTTCACTGGCTTTTACAAGAGGGTGGCAGGTGACGATCAGTTGGAGCTTGCGTAGAAAAGCCTAAACAAATTCTCATAATTTACTCACCTGCTTCTACGCGGCTATGTGACTTTTTTACATTTACATTTAGTCATTTAGCAGACGCTTTTAGGGAGTTCAGTGTGCAACAATGCAATAGGTGCCAATACAAAGTTACTGGTTTCAACAAAAGCTAGACTACTACCTGTCTAGAAAAGGAGCAGCGGTCCAAGCACCAATCCCCGAGGGACCCCATTGATCATGTGCTGAGGCTAATGTGCCTTGCTGGTGTCTTTGCTCTGTGAAGTCCCGCAGGTAGAGTCGCAGGTCTTCACACGAGGAGGGCTGACACTTACCACACCAGCACACAGGTCCCAACATCTCGACACAGGTGTGCCTCAGGGCTCAGTGCTTGGTCCGTTGCTATTCTCTGTATACATGACATCCCTAGGCTCTTTCATTTGGAAACATGGTTTCTCCTATCACTGCTATGTGGATGAAACACAACTCTACCTTTCTTTTCGGCCTGGCGATCCGACTGTTTCTGCACGCATCTCAGCTTGCCTAGCCGATATCTCGCTCTGGATGAATGGCCATCTCCTGCAGCTGAACCTTACAAAAACAGAACTGCTTATAATCCCTGCCGACACAAAGACTCATCACAACCTCTCCATTCAACTGGGCTCATCAACCATCACATCTTCCAGAATGGCAAGAAACCTGGGAGTGGTGATCGATGATCAGCTTAACTTCACAGATCAAGTTGCCAGCACTGACCGGTCCTGTAGATTCATCCTCTACAATATTAGGAAAATTAGACCCTTCCAATCAGAGCATGCTACGCAAGTCCCCGTACAGGCTCCCGTATGCGCTCCTGGGTGGACTTCCAGCTTGTACAACAAAACCTCTACAGATGATCCAGAATGCTGCGGCAAGAGTTATCTTTAATGAACCAAAGAGAGCACACATTACTCCCCATTCATTAAGCTACATTGGGTCCCTATAGGCGCTCGCATCAAATTCAAGACTCTGACTTGATGACTTCTATTTCTTCTATACTCTTAAAAAAAAATTATAACTTAGTGTGTTAGGTTATATTAGACCAGTTCTCTTCTTTTTTGATTGCACTTATGCTTTTGTTGTACTTATGCTGTTGTACCAATTGCTTCCATTGCTTACCACACCTGTAAGTCACTTTGAATAAAAGCGTCTGCTAAATGACTAAATGTAAAACGTAAAAATGAATGGTTAGATTTTATTTAAAACACTGTTCCAGAAGAGTACAATCCGAAAATGTATGTGCAGCGCATTTTACCGACAATTGCTTCACGAACCTGGAAGATATCAAGACCGGCAATGCACGAAAGCTTTTGTTGAAAAGTGGGGCCATTCCAACCATAACAACTTCGCATGACAGGCGCTTCAGATTCGCAGCCTGTAAGTTTATTGTCATGGTAAAAGACTTTGTTACGGACTAACACGAGTTGAGTTTGTGCAATGTGAAAAAAGACAACATAAGTCCTAATAATCAGGAATAATGTTCCAACTTGATGCAAAAAAATTTATGTTTATAATGGGGTTTCTTGTCTTTGTTGAGTTGTGACGAGATGTGATGTAACACTGGTTGATCAAGAAGGCCCAACGCACTTGCGTTATTTATTTTCTTACCATTCCCTGCTGTAATGCGAGCTTGTTTCTATCTCACACAAACTCTGTATGATGTATATGGTTGTTTGTTTATAGTCTTTATAACGTCGTATATAAAAGTTAAAACAGTATGCTATAGTTTTTAAATATTTGACATAATATTTTAATATTACCAATCCTTAACATCCTGTTCAAGTCGCGCTGGCAAAGTTGATGTAGCCGCTGATCATCTTCATTTTCAGTATCAGATTCGGGCTCAAATTGATACAATTTGCTTTGGAAGCTGATGTTCCGAATATGGTAAGAGGCGTTACATTTCGGTGAAACGCTCTAGTATTCGACCAATCACTATGCACTTACCAACTGGCCGATCATAGCACACCTTGCTTTTCAGAGCGATGAGCTTTGTAAAAAATCCAGGCGTTTCAGAGAGGCGAGGCAAATAGGAGATACAAACATGCACGGTATGTGGAAAATACAGTGTTTTTAAACCTTAAATCGGATAAAATAACAGATAGATGATAATAGATTGAACACTTAAATTAGTTATTACCTAGAAAAACAAACTGTAACACCCCAGAAATATCGGTAAATGCTAATGTTAACACTAAATGCATTAGCTAAATAAACACAGACATAAGTTACACAAAAATTTCTTGAAGTTCAGAGAAAAATAAATAGTCACACTTACAGGTTGTGATTCGGTGGAGCTAACAGATCCAAATAAGGTTGGTATTTCCCCCTGTCAAGGATAGTCTTTTAACATATCCTGAAGTGAACGTGCCAAGATTATTGAAGCAATCTTCGGTGAAATGAGGCGCGCACACTAAAACCCTGGTCTTATACTCCTTTCATGTCATTTGAAAATGATTTGTAACCATTGTTTCGTCAGAAGTTCCCACTTTGGCAGTTTACATAATACGCACTTAGTTTCACAACGTAGAACACAGGTTTGAGATGGCACACGCATCCCGAATGAGCGACAGTGTTTTGGGGGAGGAGAGAGAAGTTTTTGCGGCAGTCCCTTCAAAACGTAGGCGTGGACTATGTCTTGTGACGTAGATACGCGGCGGTACTAGGGCCCTGTCCCAAATGGCACACTTCATGTGCACTTGCGGTCTCGTGGACTTAAATTGCGCTTGCTGGCCAAGTCTACGAGTCTGTAGAGTGTCCCATTTGTCTTTTTAGCGCTCAGAAGTCTGCTCGCGAGTGCCTACTTTGTGCACGCATTGACGCAGAGTCCACTGAAGTGCCCTACCCAGGAATCCATGCGAACGCCCAATCACAGAACAGATGGGAAGAGTGTCGTGGATGTGGAAGAGGAAACATGATGTATACATTCTTAAATGTATGTTTTGATAAAATGTATATATTAATTAGTTAATTATTTAAATAATTAATTAGTTAACTCACATTAATGCTTATTTATTTTCTATCTAGCTAGTTTTTCAAGAATAAAAACTTTTAATGCAGTGTATTTTCTTACTTAATGTTATTAGCCATGTTTTATTGTTGATTTGTAGTTGTCTCTGGGCTCTGTATTATAGAGAAATATTAAATAACCACATATATGCATATTAATAGTGTATACATATAAATAAATATACATAAGCAGTTGCTTTACATCATCACAAATGAATGCATTAAAAACATACGTATCTTTTGCATAATGCTCGGGTGGGATATCAACATATGAAATACAGAACTATAAAAACCGGCAGCTCCAGTCCCAAAAAACTACAACAGAACAAAAATTGTGATCGACTTCTGGGCAGACTGATCAGCGAATGACAACAAAGTACCGCAAGAGTGATTAGAAAGCACCACTTGCTCCTTCCGGTGTGATGACCTCAAGTCTGTTCCCAAATGCTCTCCAACGTACCCTTGTGGACTATAGATCTGCACTTCCTGACATCACCAAGTGTGGACTCAGAGGAGGTCCACAAGACCGGAGTGCGTCATTTGGGACAGGACCTAGTTCACGTCTCGTTTGCGTGATTCAGAGTAGACTCCCTTTTTTACAAGCCAACAACTTTGTTATTTATTCACCTTCGTACTTACAACTTGGCAGACTGCTTACTTTCAAACAACATAACGGCAACATAACACACTGTATGAAATATAATTTTCATTATCTAATTCTACTCACTCATTAAATATTCATAAACATGCCTTTTCTGTGAAAATCATTATGAGAAGTTTAAAAAAATAGGGCGTCTAAAGTCTGTATTTGTGTCCTATAGTACCAAAGCCTGTAATCATTGGTAGCTTTGGGGTGAATGCAAATTGAGTTTAACTTCTTCATCTGCCCATCCCTAAACTTAAGTTTCTCTTTTTCTTTTACAGGTGGACATCAATGAGATGAAGACGATATGGCGTCGAGTTCAGGTAAGAATTTTAAAGCTCTTATGCCAAACCCCAACAAGCTCTATGTATAATGTAAAAAATTAAATAAAATGTAAAGTTTAAACTGTAAAGACACTGTTTTACCGGGATAAATTTATTTCTTCATCTGCTTTCAACAACAAAAAAATCTTGCTGCCTCACACGGCAGATGTATGTTTCGGACAAGTTTAAGATATCACTGCTGTTTAAAAGACACAGTTTTCACTGGCATTATTTCAGAATGTCATCAGCAGTGAAATCAATCATAACGTGATAATTATTAAGAATCTTTCACAGCATGAATGTTTATAATGTTATACACATATACAGCGCGGTTTAAAGAAAGAATAGTCCAAATCCTTTTGTGATCACTTTATACCGAATATGTTTTGGTTATAAATAATATATGTAGAAATATAAGCCTACTTGTACATGTTTTTTTACCACATGATTTTCCAAATCAGTGTGAAACTGAAAAATATATGTATTTAAAACATTTTATAAAATTTAAAAAATTTACCTAAACATTAGCAGGTATTGGTAAATCAAGACACAGTAACTATAACTGAAGTCAAATGTAAATACTGCTAATGAAAACATAATAAAGGAATAGCGGAGACACAACCAGGCATCTGAACATAACCAGCCAGCTGATCAATAACTTACCCAATACGTTAAACCTAAGTAAATTAAAATTATGCTATTGTTTACTAAAAATCTAAAATGTTATTGGTTCATTTCTTGTGAATATATTTGTGTGTGTTAAAGGTCTTATGTAGCAGGTGACCTGATGCTACGTCAGATTTTCCATCGTGTACAGCTCTGTTTTCATGTGTCAGTCCATATTTTAATGAGAGTTTTTCCATTGGCCTGTCACTGTCTAATCATGAAGTACAGCAGCTTACTCTTTTTTCCTCAAAAAGAGGCACCAAATCACAATCAGATCAGTTTTTGCATTTGTTTCCCCTCTGGTAGAATACATAGTCTCAAACGACTTACACATTTCTTTTCAACATACATTAAACAAATCACTTACCACAATTACCTTTTTTACAATTATTTATTACTAATGATATCACTTTGAAAAAGTATTAGATTCAATATTTTCATTAGTCATTACATTCATTGCTGAGTTTTTTTGCTGACGTTCCCTTATTTGTATTTGTACTTTGAATAAGGGTGTCTAGTGAACATGAAAATGCAAATACGTTTCTTTGGCCAGAGAGCACAATGTGCACCTCTGTTTTCCACTTAAATTTTCCATGGAGGCATTTGACTTTGTTTTTGTTTATAATCATCATTTAGTACTATAACATTACATTAGATTGGAATAAAATATGAATTTTAGTAATCCCATCAGATCGATTTCCTTTTGCTGGGAGAGAAGGTAAAGCCAACTTCCAAAATTGTAGCTTTCTTCACAGCAGCATCAAGACAACATTTGTTACTTTTACTGTCAAAGTCTGTGATACTCTGTAAACACACACAGCTGGTAGATTACATGTATTTTGCAAAGTAAGAGAGATTTTTGCCAGTTTTATTTAAATGGTCACTACTTTAAAGATGAAATTGAATTGAAAAATAGTACATATGACAAATGTTATCAAATAGTATAACAAAGTGTTACTAATGTATGTAAAATGTCTTTAAATTATGTGATGGACCCATTCCAGTAAACAAATGTTATGGTTGTTTCTCAGTGACAGAAAGAGCAAATGCTTTGCCATCACTGAATGTTGTTCTGTGTGGAAGTGACAGCACACTAAAAGCCTCTATATCAAAGCTGATCGTGAATCAGAATGAGAGAAGATCAGAGACAGAAGATCATGAGATCAGAAGCTCAGAGTATGTGAGGTTAGAGGCGTGTGGTCATCTCATCACTCTGGTGGATCTTCCAGCTCTGTTTAACCCTCGACTCTCAGAAGAGGAAGTGATGCGTCAGGCTCTCCGCTGTGTATCTCTCTGTCATCCTGGAGTTCATGTTTTTCTCTTCATTATCTCTGATGGACCACTGACTGATGAAGACAAAGCAGAATCAGAGCAGATCGAGAGAATATTCACCTCAAGAATCAACAACCACACATTGATTCTCAGAATCCAGAAATCAGAGCACAGCACAGAAGAACCAAATGAAGCAAAGAAATCTGTCATTGAGAGTTTTGGAGGAAGACATGAGGTTCTGGATCTTACCACGCAAGTGTCCGGTTTGATGATGAAACTGGTGCAGATGATGGAAGAGAGCAGCAGAAGTTATTACTCAAAAGAAACATGCTGGGATGCACAGCTGGAGAAACTTCTGAAACTTGAAGAGATGAACAAGAAGCACATGCAAAAACAAGGTACAGCTACTTTAGATAATAGAATACATGCATTATTTCATAGTATATTAAACAGTGTCACAATTATGTGTTTTAGGCCTACTTAATAAAGTTAGGCAAAGTATGAAATAATATTAATTGAATAATCCAATTAAACATCTATAATGTGTCAAATGTGTTTCAGAGATGTCTGCACCTTTCACACATTATAGTGTCATGAGCTACTAAAAATCCCAAAAGAAACTATATACTAAAAAAAATATATATATATATATATATATATACTTTAAAATAAAATATACTTCGTATAGCAAAATCATAGTTTGTCTCATAGTTTTCCACAAATTCATTATTGTCTCACTACAGACACCATGATCTAACCAAGATGTTTGTAGCAAAACTAAAGTAATTCAATCAGTAGTCAAACTGACAAAATCTAATAAACTTTTGCCATAATAAACATAATAAAATCATATTTATATTTATCACGAGTTACTGGAAAGAGCAACTGATCATTCACAAATATCATTTATCACATTCACAGATGTAAGAGAAGTTTCAGATGATGTGAGGATTGTTCTGCTGGGAAAAACTGGAGCAGGAAAGAGTGCAGCGGTAAACACCATCTTGGGAAGAAAAACCTTTATAGCAGACATATCTCATGAGTCAGTTACTAAAGAGTGTCAGAGAGAGAGAACAGAAGTGAACAGCAGATACATCACTGTGATCGACACTCCAGGACTGTTCAATACTGAACTGAGTAATGAAGAGATCCGGACAGAAATGATCAACTGTCTCTCAATGACACTGCCAGGACCACATGTGTTCATTATTGTGTTGAGTTTAGCACAACGCTTCACTAAAGAAGACACAGAATCGGTCAAGATCATCCAAGAAACATTTGGTGAAAACTCTTTAATGTACACCATGGTGCTCTTCACCAGAGGAGATGATCTTAAAGATAAAACCATTGAAGAGTTTTTGGGAGAACCTGGATCTCCATTAATGGACCTTATTGAACAGTGTGGAAACAGATATCATGTGTTTAATAATACTGAGACTGAAGACCAAACACAAGTTTCTGCTCTACTGGAGAAAATAGAAGCCATGGTGAAAGAAAACAGAGGGAGTTACTATTCTAGTAAATTATTCAGACAGATGGAGCGAGAAAAACAGGAAAAACAAATAAAGATACTGATGGAGAGAATTGAACAACTGAGCAAAGAGAAAGAAGAAGAAATAGAGAAAATGAAGATGGTGATGGAGAAAGAAAAACAGAATCATGAGCAAGAGAAGAAGAAAATAGAAGAGGAATTCAGAGAGAAAGAAAAAAGATATAAAAGAGAAAAGAAGCAAGACGAAGAACAGATGGAACTTGATGAATATAAGAACATTAAAACTGAGAAAGAGAGGAAAGAAAGAGAGAAAGAAAGACATAAAAAAGAAATAAAGAGAATGAAGATGATGATGGAGGAAGAAAAACAGAACTATGTGCAGGAGAAAAAGAAAATGGAAGAACAGTTTCGTAAAAATGAAAAACAATACAGAGAAAAGATCAATGAAATGGAAGAGGTACAAGAGCAACTAATGAGAAAACTTGAGGAAACACAGAAACGGATGCTCGATGATGAAAGAAAAAGAGAGGAAGATGAGCAAAACTGGAGAGAAAAACAGGAGATGCTTGAAAAATGTATCCAGTATGAGCAACGTCTGAGGGAAGAACAATGTAAAACTTATGAGGAGAAAATTCAGCTGACTAAACAACAGTGTCAAGATGAACTCATGAGAGTGAAACCAGATGATTATGAACACAACAGAAGAGGAGACATAGAGAACATAAAACGGTGCTCCTCTCAAATAACTTCATGTCTACAGGTAAGTGATCAATGAAAACTTTTTTTTTCATTGACATTTTGGTCCCTTTTGACCTTCCACATGCTCTCTCCAGGTCTCGTCTTTGTTGCCGCCCCTTCGTCGCTTTAGTTTGATTGTTAATTAGTTCATGCCCTGCACCTGTCCCTTCTTGATTTTCTCCCTTTAAATAGTCCTCATGTTTCATTGTCCTGTGTTCAGTCACTGTGTTGTTATACCGCCGTGTCTCTGTGGATCATATTGCCCCAAGTCTAAGTAAGTCTAGTTTAAGTGTTAGGTCATTGTAGTTTAGTCAAGTGTTGTATTTAGTCTTTGTTAGTCCAGTATTAGTTAGTCTAGTTCCTGTTTACATGTTGTTGTTATTGTTATCGTGTCTCGTGTCTCGTTTTCCCCATCGTGGGTTTTTGTTTTGTTCATTTTTCGTTAATAAAACTCTGCGTTAACACAAAACTTTTAATGATGACAAAGACAAACCAAAAAAAAACATGAGAGGGTAACAACAAAACAGGGAAATATAATAACATGACAGGACTAAGACTTACTATACATAAACAAGACTAAAAAAAACTTTTGACAAGAACTACACATAACTATACTAGAGTGACAAGGCACAAGAACTCACCAAACAAATCAGAATGAACCAGCATAGGAGAGAAAACACATGGGCGTTATAAAGGGATCCAATCAAGAGGGGACCAGGTGCAGGGCATGAAATCATTAACAAGCAATAAAGAGGAAACGAGGGGGCGGATACAAAAACGAGATCAGAGAGAGTATATATAAAGCCATAAGGACAATAACTGGCTCCCTCAACATAAAACAGGGGTTCTCTCATAATCCTGCAATTTAACCAAGATAAACATGACATGATGCGGCAGAATTATGAAAGAATGTCTTAATTTTGTTGCGGATGGTCCAGGAATGCATTGTTGCAGTAAATCCTTTAGGATTAAGGATGTGTTTTGAGGGCGTTCATATTGTCCTTCAGGTTGTGATCAAAGTTTGTAACTTGTCATTGTAATCCTATAAAATGGAGGCGTTTCCTACACGTAGTACCCTATAGGCTAATTTAAAATTGTATGTGTATTGGGAGTCCCATAGAGACACTTGTGCCCAGGGGCCTCTGAATTCTTAATCTGAGCCTGACCACGGTGTTGGGCAGCCATTTTTTATCTTTACGCGCAGAGGAGCAACAGTGTCTAGCATTTCTGAGAAGGTGGAGTTAGCATTTTCAGTGGTAATGTCAAGATCTTCAATGTTATTACTCATGCTAAAGATTTGAGACAATTCAAGTAGATTATTGAGAAACGCACCTTTGGTAGTTAAAGTTATTGTTCTACCATATTTGTAACAAGGAGTTTGATTTGCAGCCATATGCAGGTGAAGCAAACACAATACCAGATAATATCCTAAAATGTCTTCTCCGTGCTGAAAATGTTTCGACAACATCAAATCTAAAGTATGATTACGAAGCTGAGTGGGTCCTGACACAAGTTGGAGTTAACCCTGGAGCAACATGGAGTAAAGTGTCTTGCTCAAGGACACACTGGTGGTGGCTGCTGGGATCGAACCAGCAACCTTTTGGATTTACCAGTTCAGTGGGTTAACCCACTAGACCACCATCTCCACCATATTTATAAAAACTATATTATTCTGTAGGGACCACTCAGATAACCTGCCATTTAGTGATGATAATCTGCTATATACCTCATCACCACGATATGCAGGGAGTGGCCCAGAGAATATTACTGTGTCTGACATCGTGCTTGCGAGCTCACACACCTCTTTAATTTTAGTTGAAAATCATTTGTGCCGACGAGAATATCAATCTTACAGAATTTATGATTAGCCTTACCCAGCACATTTAAGTTTGAGTTGAAGTCAGGCGCTTCTGGTAAACATTTTACTATGGTGGCTGGTGGCTCTGTGTTATTGTTCTGAACAATAGAATCACCGATAACTACGGCACTTTCAGCAGGTTTCTCAGTCGAGGCATCACTGAGTTCGGCAAACATGTTTGACTGTAATCGGAACGGTTAAGTGATGTTTTGACCTGCGACTACGCTGTCTCAAAGTCACAAAGTTTATTTGGATATAAATTAATATGAATTTCTTTATTTATCTGATTACAGACAGATGAAGCTGAACCAAAGTTCAACGAAAACCTTGAAACTCTCTTCACTAGACTAGGTTTGACAAACAGAGAACAGGATCAGATGAGAACAGAAGACTTTCTACAAATCAGCATGTTTTCACTTCAGTCTCAGGAGCCACAGAACGAGACTGAACTGGTGAATTTATTCATACAAAAACTGTTGAACATGAACTACAGGGCAAGAGACAATCTCATAAAACAAAGAGAAGAGGATTCAGAGATTCACAGTGATATTCACCCGATGGATGTTCAGATGGCTGTGTTTCATTGTTCTGATAGTTTCCTAAAGCAGCTGATGGTCACTAAACTCTCTCAGTGTCAGTTTGCTCTTCCTCTGCTTGTTCCTGATCCATTCACACAACACATTGAGTTTCCTCTCTGGACATTCAGACAGATCAACAAGAGCTGGAAGATCAGAAAAACTGACAATAAAATGACCAGTCAAACCCAAGCGGTGTGCAAAGCAGAAACTCCAATGGTGTCGTTCTTCAGGTTTGGTTCTGTGTCTTCATCTAAATCTCAGCTGATGAACAGTCTGATCAATGAGAAACACAACACGTTCTTTCACAGAAACTGTTCAGGCAGCAGCAGAAGCAGATTACTGATGGATGGAGTGGTGGAGATCGCCTGGTACTGTCCGTCTGGAAAAAACACAGATCAATTTACTGAATGTGTTGCGTTCTGTAATCTTCATGGTGATGCAGGAGACAGTGAGACACAATATGAGATTTTAACCAGCATGTCTTCAGTCAATGTCCTCTTCTTACCTGATTTGGGACCGAAGAACCACTATAAGGGTTTGGTGAGATCACTCTTCAGATCTCCTCAGCCTCTTATTTGTCTGCTCTCAGAAAATGAGTGTGAAAAAACTAAACTGGCAGATGGAAAATTCATGATTGGTCTTTTGAACAAAAATCAGTCTGATCAATCTAAACAGATAAGAGACATTATCAGAGTCAGTCTGACAGAACACAAGAGGACTTTTAAACTGGAAGATCTGGCCAAACACACAGGAATTGAAGTAGATGAGAAGAATCCAGAGTGTCAGAGAGGAAAAGAAGCAGCACTTCAGATCATGAGATTACTGAATGGAGAAGATCCATCAACAGTGAAAGAAACAAACCTGCCGTGTCAGGGAAAACTCTGGCATGACTGGAGTAAAGTCAACAAAGAACTCCATCATTTAGGAGGAGAAAATCTAGAAGAACAGAAAAGTAGCAAACTGAAAGAGATGAGAGAAATAAGAGAAAAGCAAACAGAACAGGGATCGAGTGAGTTTATGAGGATGTTTTCAAAAGAATTGCTACCACTTGAAATCAGTGATAAAAAATATTTTTTCAAATGGTTGAAAAATCTGCTGGATGACTTCACTTCAAACAAGGTTGGTGAACTTCTTAAAGTGTATGATGTGAAATGGAATGAAATTTCCGTTTTAAAAAAGATGCCTGATAAACTTGACCAACTGCAGACTGAAGAAACAAACCTTGAGGAAATATCAGAACAAATCAACAGAACAGCATTTGGACTGGAGCATATTATGAGAGAGGTCAGTCAGATCTTTGAATCATGGTCATCTCTGAAGAAGGAGGAAGGTATTAATTTATCTTCCCTCACAAGTCTAGCAGCAGAGATGATGATGTCTGGATTTCCACTGGAGCTGATGGATGGAGATGCTGCTCATGTTCCTCTGATGTGGGTTTCTGCTGTTCTAGATGAACTCATAAAGAATCTGGGAGATCAGAGAGTTTTTGTTCTGTCAGTTTTAGGTATTCAGAGTTCTGGGAAATCCACTCTGTTGAACGCCATGTTTGGACTTGAGTTTGCTGTCAGTGCCGGCCGCTGCACCAGAGGAGCTTTCATGCAGCTGCTTAAAGTGTCTGAAGACATTAAACATCAGATGAAGTTTGATTATATTCTGGTTGTTGATACTGAGGGTCTTCATGCACCAGAACTGAATGGAAGATCATCCAGAAATCGTGATAATGAATTGGCAACATTTGTTGTGGGTCTGGGAAATCTGACATTGATCAACATCTTTGGAGAAAACCCGTCTGACATGAAGGACATTCTTCAGATTGTTGTTCAGGCCTTCTTGAGGATGAAGGAGGTGAGACTGAATCCCAGCTGTATGTTTGTTCATCAGAATGTTTCAGACGTCACAGCTGGAGATAAAAACATGGAGGGAAGAAGACGACTGCAGCAGACTCTGGATGAGATGACAAAACTTGCTGCTGAAGTTGAAGTCTGTGATGCTGAATGTTTCAGTGATGTCATTGCATTCGATGTTCAGAATGATGTGAAATATTTCGCTCAACTGTGGGAGGGAAGCCCACCCATGGCACCACCAAACCCAAACTACTGTGAGAATGTTCAAGAACTGAAAGAATCTATTTTAAGACATGCTTCAAACTCAGACGGCATGATGCTGACACATCTAAGAGGACGTATTGAAGATCTCTGGAAGGCTTTACTCAACGAACAGTTTGTGTTCAGCTTCAAGAATTCTCTGGAAATCGCAACTTACAGGAAGATTGAGACAGAATACAGTAAGTGGAGCTGGAGTCTTAGAAGTGCCATGCTGGAAATTGAGAACAAACTCCACAACAGAATAGAAAATGAAGCAGTTCAGAAAGTTGAGGAATCTGATCTTCGCGCAGAACTTCAGGCTAAAAGTGCTGAGGTGAAAAAGGCAATGTCAGAATTTTTTGAGCAAGACAGAGATGCAGGAATACTGAACCAGTGGAAAGCTTCATTTGAAATAAAAATCAAAGAGGTTCAGGAAAACATTGAGAGGGAGACAAATAAGAAGTTAAATCAGGTTCTTCAGGTGCGAGACATGAAGAAAAAGATTGATGCTCAGAGGACACAACATGAAAACAGCCTGTTTGAAAAGAGTAAAGAACTTGCCTTAAAACTAAAAGACAAAGCAAATGATGAAAATATAATGATAAAAGAGTTTGAATGCTTCTGGCAAGATCAGGTTGATGGAATTACCCAGCACACCCCTTCAGTCAAAAACACTGACGTGTTAAAAGATGTGACCGAACACCTCAGAAACAACTATGAAAGTCTCCAGGTAGACATGAAAATAGGCGGAGAGTTAATTGACATGTTTTCTCTGCCAAGTTACTCAGATTATGTGCAGTTAAAGAAATCCGGTGGAATAACTGGACCTATTAAAAATGCCTTAAAAAAGGGAAAAGAGATGTTGGGCTATGCTTTATCATCAGAGGATGAAGTCCAGATAAGAACTTTAATCATCAAAGTTGCTGAGCAGACAGAGAAAATGATTCAGTCATTTAACATCGCAAAGATGGGCTACAACATCAGCTACATTCAACAACTCATAGATCACATAAAGACATCATTAACAGATCATGAGAAAGGGCAAAAGGTGAAATATGAGTTCAAGAGAGATTTCTTCAGAGATTTAGTACAGTCCATCTGTCGGAAAGCAAACAAGACAATAACTGATCAACACATAATGTTCATAAAAGCCCATGATCCTGTTCTCTATTCTGAAGGAAAGAAAGAAGAATACTACAGTACTTTTCAGAAATACTGTCAGGGATCAACATCAGCTGCAATTACTGGTGAATTTATCTGTAATAAACTTAAAGAGACAATCAAGCAGAATGTCTATAAAAACACTGCCAGAGATTTATCAGATGAAATGAAGACAAACTGTGAATCACTGAATGGAAACAGATCAAAACTGGAGAAACACATCCTGACAGAGCTGGGTAGAACAGAGGATTTCACAGCATACATCACCTACATTTACAATCCCAGAGAAATCTTTAAAAGTTTCATCAGAGGTGAAGTCAGTCAGTACATCAATGAAAGATTTCATGACAGTGTTCAACCTAAGATGAAAAATAACATCACACAGCTGAAGAAGAAGATCATAAACGCAACACATGAGTCCACAAGACATGTTCAAGAGATCAATGGAGATGTTCATTCATGGTTTTATCGTTTCACACACCTGCTGTCTGATGTGTTGGTGTTCTCTGTAAGTGACCTCAGTGGAGTGAATATTGATGATGTTGATATCAACGTCCTAGAAGATGTGATTACAAAACAAATCCCTGAAGTAATATCTGACATATGCAGAAGATTCACAAAAGGATCATTTCCAGTGAAGCTGGACTTTCCAGACAGACCAGATGAGATTCTGATTGGTCATTTCTGTCAGTGCTGTTGGGTTCAGTGTCCTTTCTGTGCTGCCATCTGCACCAACACCATAGAAAACCACGATGGAGATCACAGTGTTCCTTTTCATCGTAATAATGGACTGAATGGCTGGTCTTACAAAGGAACAACAAACCTATCCATCAACATCTGCACATCAGCAGTGGCCAGTGACGGATCTTTTTATCCAGATGCCTCAGATGACACATGCCTATGGAAAGAATACAGAAAAGGAGGTAAAAAATACGCTCACTGGAGTATCACCCCTGACCTTTCTGATCTACCGTATTGGAAATGGTTTGTGTGCAGATTCCAGAAGAATCTGGAAAAGTTCTATGAGAAAACCTTTGATAGGAGTGGTAGGATTCCAAATGAATGGAGAAAATACACTAAAGAAGAAGCTATTGAGAGTTTGGATAAATACATTTAATGGAACCCACAAAGGCCTGGTTTCACAGACAAGACTTAGCTTAAACCAGGACTATTCCATTCCATTCTCTACCGCTTATCCGAACTACCTCGGCTCACGGGGTAAACCAGGACTATGCCTTAGTTAAAGGATATTAAAAAACAGTCGCTTTTATTAAAATGCCTTATAAAACATTACTGGTGTGAAATTTGAGACAAAACAATGGCACTGACATATTTAAGAAATGGAAGAGCAATTTATTTCAGTAAAGACAGCTCAAACTTTAGTCTGGGACTAGCCCTAAACCTTGTCTGTGACACCGAGCTGTGGAATGAGACCCAACAATCTTCATACACAAGACTGTATAAGAGTTTGAAGTTCTCTTAGGAAGAAGCTCAACCAACTGTTAGAAAGTGTGAAGATAAAGTTCAATTAAGTTTTCTGTTCAACACAGAAAAAACAGGAGATTCAAAAGAATCAATTCCAATCTCTAGATTTTATTTTAAAACATAAAAGGGCAATGTCATGTGATGGATCTTAGCATTTGATATTCGTAATAGCACCATGTGTGTATCATCTGAAAATTTCTATGATGAAATTCTGATCCAGATCTGTTTTCATTTATGTTCTTATTTTTCTTATTCTTCGTTTATATATTTGTTTAATTTTAACTATTATTCTGCCTTCTAATTTAATGTTGGTGTATTTATAACGTCTTCACAAGTAGATATGGGATTCTTCTAAGAGGGCTGTTCCATAAAACAAGATTACGAAATAAACCAGGCTTATTTAGCTAATTTATTTATTGTCTGTCGATTCGGTCAAATAAAGCAAATTTAAAATAGTTTAAACTCAGTTACTATGGCAATTTATGCTGGAAACTAGTCTGGTCCGGGGCTGGCTAAATGTCACGCTAAGCCACAGTTACCACTGATTCTCTGTCATGATGTAAAATTATATCACTTTATTGAACATTAAAAATACAAATTTAAGTGAATTATTTAAATAAATGAATGAACACAATACTAAATGAAAATACTGTCTGTGATCGTACATCTGTTATATATCAGATGCTATTGATTTGATATTAATGTTTAAACTAATGTCAATGAATTTTTAATTAGAATATTCACCAATAAATTGATAATAGCCACTTAGATAACACTAAATTAGACCTAAACAGTTTCAACAAATGAAACGTTTTTATAACACAACTAATAAGCGCTCCCTATTCATCATAAACATTTACTGAGTACATTTTAATTAAAGTCACTGAGTACAGCTGTGGCACGTCAGAGGAGAACTGACCCTCCCGGCTCAGTCTGGTTTCTCCAGAGGTTTTTTCTCCATTGATTCATTATTGGAGTTTGGGTTCCTCGCCACAGTAGGTCAGTGTTGGCTTGCTCAACGGGAGATTGCATTTATTAGATATTTACTAGAATAATCTTGTCTTTTACCTTTGCACTGTACCCTGTTTTACCTTTTCTGTGTTTTTCTGTTTTTCTTCTTTTCTCCTGTAAAGCTGCTTTGGAAGCAAGCGCTATATAAATAAAATAAAATTGAATTGAATAATAGCTATAAACAGAACAATTTCAAACAATTACTGGCCAAAAATGTTAAGGGTTGTTGGTGTCGTAGATTGTCTGCATGAGGAGAGAAAGGCTGCCAGTGATGGTTGAAGAGAAGGACCGATGGAAGCTGATTTTTGATGAAAATTAAACAGACGGTCATCATTTTTTGTATCTTCAATTTTTCTCTTTTCCTTCAGTTTTATACATTTATTTTATTGTAGGTTGAATCTGCCTGCTGGGAGAGAAAGCATATAATTAAATATTGTTGTAACAACAGGTCCTGTGTCACTGTATTATTGTGGTTTTCCTTGCGTCTATTTCCAGATGTCATATATTGCATGTCTACATCCAGAGTTTCCCATTTAGTGAGGAAGTAGAGCTTGTGCAGAGTCTTTGTCTTTTTTTTATTATTCTGTAGGAACAGAAATAATTATTTGATGGGATTCTCTGGGCATTTTGTTGTAATGACTTAATATTCTCTATATAGTCTATAATAGTCACATGTGGTCCCACTCTATGAGAGGCTAGTAAGTGTCCTTCAGCCAATAATATTAGGAAAATACACAATGTGTGTACCTCACTACAGAAGTGGGCCTTAATCTAATGTGCAAACAGTGATTACTGTACCTTAGAACGCTGTGAACACAACAAACAGACACATTATTCTGAATTGTAGATTGGTTCTCTTTTTCAAACTCTGTTTATTGACAATAAATCAGTGCTTTAAAGTCTTGTACTAACAGGGTTTCTAGTTGATTTTTTGAGGCTAGGTATGCACATTATATCACTGATGAATTCTAATGGTAACCTAAGATATTAACACAGCACTGTTTTGTAACATATCATAAATAATAAAACAAGTAACATAGATATAACATTTTGTACAAGATATTTTAATAACCATTTTCCTTGCTTAATATTTGCATAGGCGGTTCTAGAGGGGGCCTTGTGGCTCCCCTAAATGTAGAGTGTGAAAAAAAATTTACAAATTTTTTTGTCGCGATCGGTTTTTACATCTGTTATCAGACCTATTTGACCGTGAGGTCAAAGGAGAGTGAAGGAATATTAGAGGAGGGAAGTGAGAAAGATGGAGAGACTGAGGCAAGTATGTCCACAAGCAGTGGACCATCAGGTTTGTGCTGTTGAATACATATGTAAAGCAGTGCAATAGGTCATATGGTGTATAGAAATTAATAAGTTTGTGATTGAAATTAATTCTTATTTAACATGCTATGAGCTTGTGATATCAGGTGGATTTCAGAAGTTGCCTGATACCAATTGTATATCTAAAATTAGGCAAATATTTTTCATGATTTTTTTACATTATACATTCAGGTTAAGAAGAAAAAAAACAGTGATCAAGTAAATAAACAGGCATAAGTAATCATAACAGTAGTAATAACAACAAAAAGACATGACAGAGTAATATATATATAAATGCATTCTCATCAGCAAATAATGGAAAACTGAAAAATACTAAGTTAGACAAACAAAGTAATAAGTTCACTTAACTCTCAATATTTATGTAAAAGAAAACTATTTGCTGAAAAGGATATACATACTTTTAATGCATATATTTTTTCTTAGGCAGATATCAGCGAATCCCGGGAAGAACCACCGGTGCAGCCAATGATGAATATATAACCAAGAACTCTGATGGGGGACCGGAGGAGGAGCTTCAAGACAGCCTGGCACCATATCCACCCCTGGCTTGAATATTCCAAACAATCAGACGCTGTGTTTTGTTATGTCTGCAGGCATTTTAGCCCTCCCAAAGTCTCAGAGACGGTATTTGATTCAAAATTGGGGTTTAACAATTGGAAGAAGGCAACTTACAAACAGGGAGGATATGCAATTCATGCAAGGTCTGAGCAGCACAAACAAGCAATGATTACATGGAGAGACTATCAGAATGCTGTAAAAAGTAATGCAACACTGGTAAATGCCCTAAACAAGGAACACAACAAACAGGTTCAAGAAAATCGGGACTATATTAAAACAATAGGAGAAATACTACTACTTACAGCCACACAAAACATTGCTCAAAGAGGAGACGATGAGCCTGCAGAGTCAGATAATAAAGGGAACTTCATGGCAATCTTAGAAACAATAGATAAGCATGATAAAACTTAGCAAAAAAGGTTGACTTCCATTCATAATGCAAAATATACCAGCAAAGGGATTCAGATTCAGGTTCGGAGTTGTTTGGCAGACATGATTCGAACTAAAATTATAGAAGAAGTGAAAGACAGTGAGGTCTATAGCATAATGGCAGATGAAACAAGAGATGTAAAAAAAAGGAGCAGATGTCTCTAGTACTCGGGTACTATTTCAGTGGAGCTGTCCAAGAGAGCTTTCTCCACTTTGAATCGGCTGATCGACTAGATGCAGCAGGGCTTACTGACAAAATCATACACATATAAGAAAGTCATGATCTTGAATACAAAAACAACCTAGTAGCGCAAGCATATTCAGTTATGAGTGGGAAGCATTCAGGTGTCCAGGCACGCATTAAAGAACAAGCTAAGCATCCTATTTACATCCACTGCAATGCACACTGTCTGAATTTAGTTCTAGTGGATACAGTCAAAGCTATCCCTGAGGTAAGAGAGTTCTTCTCCTTACTAGAAAGACTGTATGTCTTCACATCTGGGTCATATGTGCATCAAAAATGGCTTGGCATACAGAAAGAAATGTACCCCGGTGCACTGGCTAGAGAGCTTCAGAGGCTAAGTGACACTCGCTGGGCATGTCGCTATATGGCTCTACATACTATTATGGATAGATTGCCTGCCATTAAGCGAGTCTTGCAAGACATAGTCCAAGAACACAGTGGTGACAGATCTGTTGAGGCTAGAGGTCTGCTTGAACAGATAGATTTACAGTTCATTGTGTGCCTTGTTACCCTCCATAAAGTGTTTGGAGAAGCAAAATTTCTATCAGATATGCTACAGTCTTCATCACTTGACCTATCAAAGGCTGTTGATTTAGTTGAAGCCTTAGTTCAGACTTTGAATGACTACAGGGATGAGTCACTTTTTGATGACCTATGGAATGAAGTGTTGAACTCAGCTGAGCAATGTGATACTGCAATAAAGCCCCCTGCAAAACGACCAAAAAAGATGAGCTCTCAATTTAATGCAGACTGTGTACTCTGTACAGTGGGTCAGAGGTCAGATTCAGAAGAGTAAAAGATAGTTTTTGTACAACCCTTTTCTACCCTGTTTTAGATCAGATGCTTAATGAGCTTAACAGAAGGTTTTCTAGCAAAAACTGTGAAATAATGACTGGCATCCAAACTCTAAACCGTACAAGTGATGTGTTTCTCAAAGAAAAGTCCCCGTTTCCATTTGCTAGAATGTATGAGTCAAATATTGAGGACTTGGTAAGAACTACATCAGTTCAGAAGAATTTTAGAAAGGAAAATACAGAGTGGCACGCAGAAGCCCTCCAGTGTAGTAGAGCTGGCATTATTCATTGAACCTTATTAACAAGTTTTCTTTGAGCTCTTTAAACTAAGCAAGATAGCTGTTTCAATCCCTGTTAGCACTGCATCTTGTGAACGGAGTTTTTCAGCACTAAAGCTGCTGGAAACCTATCTCAGGTCCACAATGTCAGATGACAGATTAAGCAATTTAGGTTTTCTAAGTATTGAGTCAAGAAGGGCAAAGGCCTTAAATCTAAATGATTGGTGATCTTTTTGCAAAAAAACATAAAAATCGTAGAATACTGTTAATGTGATTGATATTGAATATGTAATGCAAATGTAAAAATTATTAAAATGCAAGTTACTGTGACTGATACTGAATGTGTAATGCAAATGTAAAAAATATAATGGAAATGCAATTACAGTTACTTTGACTAATACTGAATATGTAATGCAAATGAAAAAAATAAAATCCAAATGAAAATTCATTGTTGAATGATTATATCCATGGTATTTTGCCTGTTAATGCCGGCAGTGCAGAAAATGATATGACAACAATTAGGTCTAAATGTAAATGGCCCTTCTAACAGTACACCTGGCCCCAGCCTGGACCCCCCCATTTGAAATGGTCTAGAACCGCCACTGACTGTTTGAATAAATTGTAGCAAACATTTACTATTATTTCTTTTAAAATAGACTATATGCGTTCACGTGCTGCGTTAACGTGAGACTCTTATCGGGCGATAAAAAAAATGACGCATTTAATCTATTCTCAAAGTTGGGTTGGGAGCTGGGTCCATACTACGCAAGCTATGATGACTTTCACCTTGATATTTTAGCGCGGATGTATACCTAGCAGAATTGCACTGTAGGGGGCGAGAACGAGTCTTCAAAGCTGTACCTAATCTTACTGTAGATTACCACATCAAATGTGACGTGCTAACATGGATGAAGCTATGAAGCCGCCGGGGTTTGCTTCAGGGAATTTTTTTTTTAAGAAGCTTCCCAATGGAAACCTCGACAAGACTAATGTTCACAATGCATGTTTAACTGAATAAACAGTTAGTAAACACAAGTACATCTTATTGAACATCATTTATTTTCATCACCAATTATCATAGTAGAACAGCTTTCTCAAGCAGTTTGTGATGCATTTTGGAAACAGGAGATGAGCCCCTGATCTAATGCGCCACCTGGCTTGAGAAACCCGTTCTCAAAGACTTACTTTCCGTCATTATTTGGGCAGCACACATATTCTGAATGCCTTCGGCAGAATTCAAATGAGCCATTTTAATCTAGATTAAGTCCAAGAATACAGTGAGATTAATCTAGATAAAAAATTGATCTATGCCCACCCCTTATTTGAACACATTATACTTACTGCATGCATTGAGTCATTTAGGAATTTCTTGCTGCATCAATACGCTGGATTTCAACTGCCATAAAAAACATAAGAATAAGAACAACAAACATCGCTCTCGTTTCCTTAGCAGATCGATTTGATCAACCCTTGACGTATAGGGCTGCTGAATAATAATAATGTGTGCCGGCTATAATCTTGACTGGCCTCGTTCGAAGTAGCAGGATCGAGTGAATAAAGCTACGCTTTATGAAACCCATTTAAGCCCAACCGATTAGTTCAGTTCATTCAAGTCTGGTTTTGGATCTTAATTCCTGCTATTCTATGCTACTTTTATGCAACAGCCATATGGTCTCATTCTCAAGAACACGCGACAATGTTGTGAAGCAGTAAATTTCCTTTATCTATGTTGGTATACCTGTTGAATCTGTTTCTATAGTCAAAGCATTGAAGTGCAACTAAGATTTCAATAAACTTCATTTTCTATCACTTCGAGTTTGTCTCCGGCCTGTTCTGAATGGACAGAGACCTGAGACGTGGTGCAAAAACTGGTACACATGAGCTCTAAATCCAGGATCAGTGGAATCTCGCATTTTTGCCATAGTTAGCAGGATGATATCCCTTTATTCTTACATAGCAAAAAAGATCAAATGCTTCATATATTAGAAGTAAATACTGTCCCTGAGAGTTTTTGTCATAATACCGTTTAAAAAAATCATTAAACTGTTTTCCATAAAGACATATGAAACAAGCTTCTCTCTTTTTGGACTTTTTCATTTTGTTGGTGATTGACATTATGAACGCATGTATGTTCTGGTCTGGGGAGAAACATTTATATTCATAAATTGGTGAGCGGTTGATCTCTTGTATAGTCAACTTTCTTTTAAAGCATCTGGTCTGTCCATTCAGTTCAACTATGAAAGACTCATTTACATTGAAATACTTGCAGTTAAATGTGTTCATTACATTAGATATAGTCCTTACATTTGGCGTAACAAATCTGCTTTAACATCGACAAACCTTTAAAAGTACAATGAAGGTGTGAAACATTTGAACAAACAGGAAAATTACCCCAAAGCGACGGAGTCTGCTGAAGTGAAAAAACTGCTGATTAGAGAAAATGACAGGAAGATAACGCCCAAAGTTACCGACAATGATGTCACTGATTTAACCGGCTGACGCAACATCAGGTCAGGAGACAAACATCTGGTATCACAAATATCATGTGGCTCTTCATTATGTTCTTCATCACTGTGAAGGGTAAGATATTAAACCATTTTGTTATAAATCAATAAAAAAATACTTTAAATTGTTTTTTTACATGAAAAGGTGTCTGTTTCACACCTGTACAGAAAAACATCCTGCTTGTGTTGCATAATTACAATTGATTTAAAGCCAAGTAAACCTATTTGATATGTTCAATGGCCAGCATTATATTCCGCTTTTCTTGGCTACTGGCAGATAAAAAAATTACTAATCTTATGTTGTATATACAGGATGGAAATTATCTAGGAAACGTAACGAACTCGGTTACTAACGTAACCTCTTTTCACTGAGATACGAGTCAAGGTATTTCCTTCAAATTTAGTTTTCAAAAAGATTTATAAAGAAAAAATACAATCTATCATGATCAGAGATATCTAAAAGAATCAATAAGCAGAAGAACAGTGGAGAAATATGTTACTTTGAAATGTTCGGCATATTTCAAGAAAAGAGCAACTTCCTGCTGCTGTTGAAAATTTCCTTTGTGGTTTCTCTATAACATACAGCTAAACATCAAAGGATGTATGTTTTCAAGTTCATCTGACATTGAGAGTTTGCTGTACACTACTATATATTCTGCTATATTAAAGCAGAAGTAATCTTAAAGGCAGAATTAACCCAAAAGTTCTGTCCTCATTTAAACCTGTCATTTTTTTCTGCAGAACCTAAAATATATTTTGAAAAATGTTCCCCATTCAACATTGAACCCCATTGACTTGTATATAAAAACACAAATCCACTGCAACATTTCTCAAAATATCTTCTATATGTTCCACAGACGAAAGAGTCACAAACAGGTTTTAAACTAAATGATGATAAATAAATAATGGCAGAATGGTTCATTTTGGGTGCAATATTCCTTAAATAATTCAAGTTTAGCTTAAAAAATTGTGCAGTTACATTTTCTTTTGGAGGGCAGATGGATGTAAAGATGTTGTTCTCGTCATATCAAAAGGTTTTTGATAATCCATAACACAGATGTAACCACCATCAACAATTTCTAATCTGTTTTCATATTGTTCCAGTGGGTTCCAGTGAGATTAAAGTGCAGGAGGGAGATGTCCTCAATCTCCATCCACGGGTTTATGACTTCAACAAAGACCACCAAATCTTGTGGACGTTTTCAAACAACAATCAAAGTTCTCGCATTGCCCAGTTGTATCATGGGAATATTTACACTCATTATGATAATAGATTCGGTGGCAGAATTCAGCTGAATGAGAGGACTGGAGATTTAAACATCTCAAACATCAGCAGAGATGATTCTGGACTTTATGAAGCATTGATTGTCATCAACAAACAGATCACAAAAATCAAGTTTAAAGTGGATGCATTTGGTAAAATACACCTACAGTTAATATCAAACTAATAGTCAAAATATAAAAAATAATCTACTTTTCTCTTCTTCTCTTAAGCTCGTGTCTATGTACCCGTCATCACCATCATCAGCAGCAGCTCAATGGTTAGCGTGCACCAATCTCCAGGTCAGATCTTTTCTCTTTTTACATAAATAGTGAAATAAATGTTGAAATGATCATCTCGAACTACATCTTTCTCTCTCTTTCAGCGTTCCTGTCTCTGTGTCTGCAGGTGCTTCTCCACTGCAATATCAAAGAGCTCTGTTCACTGTAAAAGAAATTAATGAATAAACACAATATATCAGTTTCAGCATCCACTGTGACCATGTATTAAGACACACTTTATATCACTGTTAATATTACGGTCCGATGACAACAGGCAATAATTTTAACAGCAAGTAATGCTAATGTTTTGCTTATGAAAAACTCCAAAACTCCAATATACTTCATAAAAATACTTTATTAGATATAAATATAAACAAACACACACCAAAACAATAAAAATTCTTAAAACTAAATAAAAAAATATTTGTATTGCTTTCAATTGGAGTTTTAAAAGAAAATGTGCAAATCAGTCAATAAAATAAAATTTAAACCTTTAAAAAATTATATTATTTATTATTAAATAATTAAAAAAGAAAATACAGTCAAAGGAAGAATAGTGTCAATTGGTAGAACACATCACATGGGTTTTGAATCCAACGGAACATATTCTGATAAAACACTGTAAGTGACTTTGGATAAAAGCTTCTGCCCAATGCATGAATTTTAAAGGTCACACATTAAGGCACTTCTGGCAAAAGTGCTGGTCGACTGGAAAACAAGATTTAAAGGAAATAAGGGCTTGTTATCCAGCAGCATAAGTGTGTGTGCATATCTCGAGTCTTCATTTCAAGTAATTTTGACACAAAAGTTTGAGTAAACACTTAAAACATTCACACGTTGCAGGAGTGAAATATTCTTCACTAAGGAATGGCTCCAGTTTTCAACACAATTCCTAACACAGGTAACAGTATAAAGTGGCACTTATGGCATAGAGTTGTACATAGCAAACAAAAATACCAGTGTTACACCAATGACCGGAATTTGGAATAAATACGAAATAAAAAAGTACAGTACCAATAAAACAAGATTTCTATGAAAGATATTTGTCAGTGCTTAAAAGAAAAAAGTAATTACAAAATCCTAATTTATAACACTGCTCTCTGTAATACTTCAATCTGATTGGTCAGTCGACAAATTCCCCAATAAAGCCATGGTCAAACGTTACTCCTGTATTTCTTATTGCAACACAGGTTTGACTCCTCCCTATTTAATGCCTATATTTACACACAGCTTACATTTAGAGGTAGATTTGACCACATTATTCTTCAGCACTCTTCGTGTAATACATCTTGACTGAAAGATTTAAGGCAGAATTAGCTTTCCCTGAAGTGTAAAACTGGGTGAAGAGAAAATGTTTCTCATTGTTCTGTACATAATGAAGAATCCGTATCGATGGCTCTGGCTGTTTCCTTTAAAAGCTTACAGGAGCAGACACTCTCTGGGTTGTTCTAGGTTCTGGCTGTTTCCAAAGGCTCAAGCTCAAGTCCTGCTGCTGTATGGTTTGTTCCACGATTCATTATCTGCAAGTGAATATAAAAATGACAGTATGTTATCTAATGTAGCAAATGTAATAACTCATTCAGAAACTGATCCTTATTAGATGATCAAAACAGAAGTCGTAACAGAAGCAGAACTTCTGGACTTTTGTCCGTAACAGGACAGAAAGTCCAAATTATTTCAGCGCAAAGTCACCTAAACAGTCAATAGAGTTGGGTCATAGTTTCAAATTGATCGATTCCGATTCCAAATTCGATTCTGCTTATTGATCCAGATTCCTAACGATTCTTAGTTTCGATTCCAAAGAAGTGAAAAAGCAATGAAGGTCAAGCAAGATCAAAACTATTTATTTTGTGCCAGTAGTTATCATATTGTACTACCAGTATTAAATAAATATGTAGGATGATATTATTTTGCATGTCTTAAGCTTTGTTACCGCACTAGTTTCATCGGTGGCTAAGAAAGAGTTTCTAAATCAAAACTGTACTGAACAATGTTTTTGCTAAAAACTATTATGTGGGCATTGTTATACAATTCATACGTTTTTTTTCCTGTGCTGATACTTGCCTTCTTCTTGATATAGTAGATCACAACAATGAGGAACAGAAAAGCAGCTACAGCTCCAGCTCCAGCAGTAACAGGAACCAACCAGGTTGAAACAGAAGATCGGGGGATCTCTGTAAACAAGACCATAAAAACAGAATGTATTTAAATCATCATGCAGTTTAGTTTGTTTGGATCCATACTCCGTTTGGATGAGCTAATTACAATTTCATTTTTGAGTGAATTGCAAAGAAAAATACAGTTGTGTTCAAAATTATTCAACCCCCAATGCTGTAAATGGTTTTAGGGAATTTAGTGTCGGTTGTAATTGTATTCAGAATGAAATCCTACAAGGACTTCTTAAAGAACCATATGCAACTAAAATGACATCAATTAGTTTTGTAATACAGTAGTAAATGTTTCTTTTGTGAATTCTTCATTGACATAATTATTCAACCCCTTAAAGACTACCACTCTGAAGAACAGAGGTTCAATGAAGTGTTTTCAATCAGGTATTGAAAACACCTGTGGATATCAGGGAGCAGCAATAAAGCCTAATAAGCACCAATTAGGCAGCTTTAAAATGACTGTGATACTCAGCTCCTTCTA
Organism: Triplophysa bombifrons; assembly: GCA_029783895.1. Classification (NCBI taxonomy): domain Eukaryota; kingdom Metazoa; phylum Chordata; class Actinopteri; order Cypriniformes; family Nemacheilidae; genus Triplophysa; species Triplophysa bombifrons. The sequence goes on from CM056463.1 coordinate 20,654,032, forward strand.
GACATTTACTGGTGTGGTTACAAACATGGTGAGGTCAAGAGAATGGTCCAGGAAGACAAGAGAACAGGTGATTACTCTTCGCAGGAAGGGCAATGGCTATAAGAAGATTGCAAAGATGTTAAACATACCAAGAGACACCATAGGAAGCATCATTCGCAAATTCAAGGCAAAGGGAACTGTTGAAACGCTACCTGGTCGTGGCAGAAAGAAGATGCTGACTTCGACTGCTGTGCGCTACCTGAAGCGTAGAGTGGAGAAAAGTCCCCGTGTGACTGCTGAGGAACTGAGAAAAGATTTGTCAGATGTGGGTACTGAAGTTTCTGCTCAGACAATACGGCGCACCCTGCGTAATGAAGGCCTCCATGCCAGAACTCCCAGGCGCACCCCCTTGCTGTCCCCAAAGAATAAGAATCACATGACTGCAGTATGCCAAAAGTCATGTGGACAAACCACAGAAGTTTTGGGATAGTGTTCTGTGGACTGATGAAACAAAATTAGAACTGTTTGGGCCCTTGGATCAACGCTATGTTTGGAGGAGGAAGAACAAGGCCTATGAAGAAAAGAAGACCTTGCCTACTGTGAAGCATGGCGGGGGGTCAATCATGCTTTGGGGCTGTTTTGCTTCTGCAGGTACTGGGAAGCTTCAGCGTGTGCAAGGTACCATGAATTCTCTTCAGTACCAGGAGAAATTGGATGACAATGTGATGCAGTCCGTCACAAACCTGAGGCTTGGAAGACGTTGGACCTTTCAACAGGACAATGATCCCAAGCATACCTCCAAGTCCACTAGAGCATGGTTGCAGATTAAAGGCTGGAACATTTTGAAGTGGCCATCGCAGTCACCAGACTTAAATCCGATTGAGAACCTCTGGTGGGACTTAAAGAAAGCAGTTGCAGTGCGCAAGCCTAAGAATGTGACTGAACTGGAGGCTTTTGCCCATGATGAATGGGCGAAGATACCCGTAGATCGCTGCAAGACACTTGTGTCAAGCTATGCTTCACGTTTAAAAGCTGTTATAACTGTAAAAGGATGTTGTACTAAGTACTAAGATTGAATGTCACTTGAGGGTTGAATAAAACTGATAATGATGTGAGCTCAGAAAAGACATTTGTGATTTTTTTCATTATAAATGTTATGTTAACTTTGTCTGACCTACACGTGCCTCTTTGATTTAATTGTAAGCAGGATGACTGAATGATCATAATCAAAGTCAAACCGACCAAAACAATCAATTTCAGTGGGGGTTGAATAATTTTGAACACAACTGTATGTTGCAAGACCATAACATAAAAGAAAAGAATAAGTTGGGACCTACCTGTCTCAGTGATGGTCTCCTTTTTTTGACCTGTTGCTTCTTGAACATCAAGAGTAAAAGTGCACACAACTCTAACACCATTGTGGGACACAGTGTACTGGCCGGAGTTGGTAATGTTGACGTTGTTTATGACCATAACTACATCATCTCCTTGTACCTGAAATTGGCCTACAGATGCTGGAATATTCTCACATTGTCCATTATCACAGAAGTATTGTGCACACAGCTCACGTCCATTAGAGGTTGAGTTTTCCTGAAAATACGCCATGAGTTGATCGTCTTTTCCCAGTGCTGAACATTTTAGAATTGTTTCCTTAACTGTTTCTCCCTCCAAAGTGGTCTTCACATTCATTGTTGCGCATGTTCCACAGAAACACACGAGCACTGTAAAGAAAAGAGATAACCGTTTTGTAAAACAACACTCAAATAAAAGTACAATTACGGGTGTTTATTGCACAAACTGACCAAGAGCATTACAAAGAATCACAAACAGCTCATGTCGGAGACCTTTTGCACCGAAGCCATTATCTTTTTATTTTAGGCAATCAAAAATCTCTCAGGCTAAGAGGGGGCTCTAGTACTAATGATTTTGTACCGTTTACAGGACAGCAATCTGAGACAGGTACTTTCTGATTTTAAATACTGAACTGCATATAATAAATCCAGTGATGGTGTTCTCGGTCTAATTTTATTCTTTATGTCTGTCTGGTTTGGTTCTGGTCTGGTATCTCGATAAAATAATCGGTATAGTTATGGCAGTGCATTGTGATGGAAAGACATCACCCAATCCCTTCCGTCTGACTCACATCACACTTTCGGTTTCAGAAAATGCCAGTGCTTCTGACATTATCGAAAATATTTTAATAATGTAAAATCTAAATATACAATATCAGACGTTTTACTCACGAATGCATTGGATCATTGCCATGCATTATGTATGCGTGATTTATTATGTCTGCTCTGTGTTACTGTGATACTTGTGTAAATAATTGTTTATGTAGCTTATAAAGTATATTAATATAAACGGTAGACCATGATTATTCAGAAAAAAATCAATCTTATGTGTAGTATTAAAAGCGACCCATTAATAGATGGGAGAAGGACAATACAGCGGTTTATGATAAGCATTTTATAATAGGGTTTAATTTATTAATATTGGTTACAGTGCAATGTAATACTTTGTATTTCTTAACCTTGGATGATTTTAAAGTTCTACATTTATTAAGTTTTCAGAATTAAAGTTAAGATTTTACATTTGGTATCATGAATGAACAAAGAATCGTATTTTAATTACAGTAAAAAACACCATTATCTTATTTACAAACAAGAATTAACGATTTACACAATGTTAACACTGTACTAGCATTTTAAAGTAATTTCATATAATACAGTGAGACGATTACGTTTAAACAACAGGCAAGCTAGGGTGTATGAACTCAAAACACTTAAATGAAAATTAGCAGTCTGAGTTCACAAAACCGATAAACGCAAAGATATACAATTTTTCATTAATATAGATTAAAGTCACAAAACAAGACAGTACAGATAACATTAGTAGCTTTAAAATGACACAACCGCATTCTATTACATTGGGATTTAATCTGTAGGGGAAATTGCTTTTCCATGCGGTGATGTAGTTTCCGATTCATGGGAAAAGGCTCATCCATGACTGCATCAGAGCCAAATAGCGCATTTCAAAATTAAATTACTTTATCGGCTTTTAAAAGGACCGATGTCGATAATCAACAAAATGTTTAGTATCGGCATCGATAATATCCCAGTTCGAAAATCGGTCGACCCCTAGTATCGACGGACAGATCTCATCTCTCACCGACATTTTTATTTATTTATTGATGCCTAATAAACAACAACAGATACATGAGACAAAAATATCAAAAACAACAGCATAAAAGAGGAATAGATAATGAAAACTATATACATAGGGGTATTCAGACTAATAAACAACATTGTATAGTGTGTAATGTTTGGTGTCTTTTTTGACCATCGACATTTGTGAATATGAAACTTGCATAAAATTATAAATAGACTAGGCAAAAAAAAATTTGTATCTAAAGGTTTGTCATGCAAAAATTAAATATTTTTAGCATCCAAAACAGTGTCAATGCCAGAAATCTCCCTGAAAAATACCTAAAAGTCAAACCAAAATAACTTGGTACAAATACAGTCAAAAAAATATGCAAAATAGTTTATCCATATTACAAAAAAACACAGGGCATTTTAATGTGTTTTTAAAATATTTTAACAATCTGGCTTACTGAGTCAATACAGTGAATAATTAAAAAATGGTGACACTAATCTTATTGGTGACACAATACTAGAAATCATAAAAGGTGGGGAGTGAACCACTTTCTCTCTCGCGCACTGATGCTAGCAGGGTTCGGCGCATCATATACAGGGCGGAGCACAAATAAAAAAAAGGAACGGAGGTAGAGGAAAGATACATGGCGATGGCAGAGAAATCTGCGCGACCCAAGTCATCCAAGGTGTGGGAGCATTTCATACTAAATAAACAGAAAATGTGTGTTAACTGCAAAATATGCAAAAGCGACATGGCACCACGGCAATGATCCAGCACCTGAAACGTTGGAGTTTTTGATGTGGGGTAAGGGAGTTCAACAGCAGGCTAAGTCACTACAGAAGAATCCTACTTTTGTTCCGTTTTGAAGTGAGGAACGTAATGTCCCTGGTGGGGGTGTTTACTCGTTATCCAGCTTGACAAGCATGTTAGCGTTAGCTCGTTAATAGCAGTAGTAAAGGGAGGTGTTTTTTCAGAAAACAAGACAGAATTTCTTATGCTGTTTCATGTGTCTAGTAAATGTATCTTGATTAGGGCTGCAACTAACGATTATTTTAATAATCGATAAGTCTGTAAATTATTTTTTCGATTAATCGATGAATCGGATAAAAACATAAACCAAGAAAAGCATTCATTTCCAACCCTTTATTCAAAAACAGAACTAAATTCTTTAGAAAGTGCACAAACATGTTGCTCCTTGAACATCCCTGAGCTGTTATAATAATAATAAAATAAAAATGGACTAACACAAAAACAAACACATGTATGCTTTACATCTGCCAAATATATAGACTTTTTTAAAATAAAGTGCCACCTGAGCTGCCAGAACAATAAATAATTTATAAAAAATAAAGAACAATACAAATCAGAAAATTTGACAGGATTTGTTTGAATGTCAGAACTTGTTCTCTACACTACACTGCAGACGCACACACTCGCAGACGCACACACTCGCAGACGCACACACTCGCAGACGCACACACTCGCAGATGCACACACTTTTGCAGACGCACACACTCACAAACTCTCACTTTGACACACTCTCTCTCACACACACTCTCTCTCAAATTCACTTGAAGCGTATTCATTAAATTATTACCATTATTGTAGTAAGTGTAAGGTTCATTTATAAGCCCTAAAGTAGAAGAGCAGTAGGAATTTTAGCGGAATTACGTCAGATCATTCTGAATGGCGTCTCGCGAGCAGCTGCGTAGAATATTTGATGTTGTTGCTATTATCAAAAAAAAAGGGCGAAAAAGGAGATGGAAAGTTCGCCCACTGCATGCCACAAAACGTGGAGATGTGGAATACATCGCTCTTGTGAAGCAGATACGTATGATGGACGGGAAATGCATTTCGAACTATCGTTTGTTGATTTCGTAGATTTTTATATCAAACTTTTTGTTCACTCTTTCATTTCTGTGCATAATGCTGACACATTTCTACATATTGTTGGCTAGGGACTGCTAAATGTACATTGCCATTGATTAACCCATTGGATGTATTTATGTTTTATAAAATGAGAAGATATAAGAACAGTTCAAAAGAGCAATGTTTATAAATATTGTTTTTATTCTGAATACAAAATAAAACAGACAAGTTGATCATAAAAGATGTCTGTACAGGCGAACCTGTTCAGCCAAAATCTCTTCAATGCTTTCATGTTGACTGCGGCGCCGCGCGAACTGTTCGCTTGAGTCACTAAAAATGCAAATGCGGTCTGCGGAGGCTCGCGAAGCGGAGCAAGGCTCGTGTATAAACAAGGCCTTAAGGCATGTAGCGCCGGGGCTGATGGTATTCGATCTAATTTTCGCCCAATATCGGAACAATATCGATACCGAGTACTGGATCGGCCAACCCCTAGTATAAAGCGGGTTCTATAAGTTCTCCTTTATTAGCATGAAAAACAGAACGTGTGGTGTGTGGTTGAAACGCGAGTGTATCATGGCCGTTGAGAGGCCCGAAATAAGGCAGCGAACGCCAACCGGCCACTAATAAGCACTTTAGCATACGTTGTAGCCAGGTATGTCATATATCTAGTATGTATATTGAAGCCCACAAAATATTAAAACGCATATTACCTGCGGTACGAACTAGGTCGAAAACACTCGAATCGACAAACATGCTCTTCTTATGCTGCTGCTTTTTTTCTGGCGGTTGGCAATCCAGCTATTGGCACACTACCGCCACCTACTAGACTGGAGTGTGGAGCATCAGTTTAAATTATTTATATATATTTTACGTTTGATCAGAACGTGTTCTAAGTAGTTTCTAATTCCTCACAGAGTTTACATCTACCTGACTCATGTTTTCCTATTTTAAAAAGGTAATTATTTAATCCAGCACGTCCTATTCGTAGCCAAGTTATAATATTACCATCCTATCTGTTATTTATAACATTCCTCCCTTTCCCTACTCACTTTTGGATCTTATAAATATGTCTTCCTTTACTATCATTGTTCCAACTTTCTTGCCATTTATTGTTAGCTATTTCTTTTACATTAGCTTTGACCTCTTCCTTGCTAAACTTCACCTGAATCTCTATTTCACTATGTTTCAAAACTTCCTTGGCTATCTTATCAGCCACTTCATTAGCCTCCAACCCCACATGAGCTGGAACCCATGTAATTCAATTCAATTCAAGTTTATTTATATAGCGCTTTTCACAATGTGTATTGTTTCAAAGCAGCTTTACAGGGGCAAAAGGAAAAACAGAAAAGTTAAAACACAGCACAGTGTATGGTATTTATACAACGAGTAAGATCATTCTAAGAAATAATATCTAGTTTCTAAATAAATAAATAAATGAATGAATGCAGTCTCCCGGTGAGCAGGCCAACACTGCCCTGCTGTGGCGAGGAACCCAAACTCCAATGATGGATTAATGGAGAAAAAAACCTCGGGAGAAACCAGGCTCAACCGGGAGGGCCAGATCCCCTCTGACGTGTCATAGCTGCACTCAGACTGCTGACATGTAAACATAACTCAACTTATATTACTAACTCTTAGAAAGCAAGCCAGGATATCATATATGATATCTTGTCTAGTTGATTTTTGACTACTTGCAAGGCTTGAAAGTGCAGCATTAGAATCATAACATATTACCAGTAGTGGTTTTACGTCTTCTACCCATTGAAGTAGATGACTGCATAGATTCGGAAAAAATAAATACAAACAAAAATATCATATCTACTGTTCCTGTGTTTTTGAGGTTTTTAAATAATATTTGATGAACTCTTTTTGACTTGAACCGTTTCCTTGCAATACTTTTAAAGAAATATTATCAACTCACAACCATTCTAATTCTTGTATTAAGCAATCGCTCCCTTTCATATGGAGAACAGTCATTAAGAATATGCCTCACTCTTTCTTATTCTCCACATTTGTCACACGTTCCCGATTCATGCTTGCCTATTTTAAAAAGGCTATAGTTTAATCCTGTATGTCCAATTCTTAGTCTTGAAATAATGGCAACCTTCTTCCTATTTCCACATATTTTTCTCTCATTTCTCCTGAATCTGGAAAAGATGTCTTCCTTTAGACCCACTATTCCATAACATATTTCATTTCTTATTTACTTTAAATGATATAACTCTCTTGAATTCATCATCATTTAAAGCTGACTTAATTTCTACTTGTGGATGATTTAATACTTTCTTTGTTAGCAAGTCTACTTCTTCATTTCCATCCACACCCACATGTGCAGGTATCAAGAGTAAATTTACCTCTATCCTTAACTGCCTTATTCTATTCAAACTTTGTTAAACTTCAAATACTAAGTCTGTCTAGCTTCAGATTTACCACTTGGTAGACTAATCAGTGCAGCCATTGAAACACTACATATCACAGTTCTTTCTGGTTGAACTTCTTCAATCCACTGGAAGAGTTAGTATGATAGCCAAAAAATCAGTTTGGAAAACTGACACATCATCTGATAATCTTTTTCCAATTTTTATTTTAAAAGTGGGCATATATACTGCTGCTGCTGTTCTTCCAGACTCTGGTTCCTGGACCCATCAGTAAATACCTGTAATACCTGTTAATCAATCAGTCCTGCCACTGAAGATAGACTTGTCTCTGTAAAAAAAGAGATTCATTAATGAGAACACCAGTGAGCTATTTGTGAATAATATGTTTTTGACACCAAATATATCTGCAGACTTTATGGATGTTCTACTCGATAGCTTTAATGCAGAAATGTATGCCATTGCTCGAGTAAAGGTCAAGGCGATAACCTGCAGGCATAAAGCAACCTGGAGAAACACACCAGCAGTACAAAGCATGAAAAGAACGTGCAGAAAAGCTGAGCGTATGTGGCGAAAACTAAACTTTAAGGTTAACTATAACATATATATATTATAAGACGGTCTGCATGCCTTCAATGTTGACTGAAGCAAAGCTAGACAGAACTTTTTCTCTAACATTATAAACTGCAAAAAATACCACACGCTCTCTTTTTGCAACTGTAAAGAGATTAACAAATCAATGAGACGCAGACGTCACGTTTGGCAGACCAATGAGTCAAGCAGCAGACGTCAAGCTCGGCAGACGCAGACTTCACGTCTCACGTTGAGTGAGACGTGTGTGTGCTGGTTAGTAATTTTTTTTGGACCGAATAGGAGGCCATATAAATACACGTCAAGTACACGTAAACAACACGTGATTCAGACGCCAAGTTCCAGTTAAAATGGGTCGATATCATTGGCTGCCTAAGAAATGGGTCAAACCATTTCTAGAAACCTTGGGGGTTACCTGCCGCTTATGCGCTACATGCTTCCACCATTAAAGATCCTCCTGTTTATTTGTCCTTTTATTGTTACAGGTTCGATTTTCCGCAATGCGACCGCAGTCTGAACGGTCATTTATAGGTCTAGTGTGGATGTGAGCTGTCTTTTCAGCGACATCAGTTTTGATTTAAAAATGTGAAGAATAGTAATGTTGATGATGACCAACTGCACATTTAACAATGCAAATGTTTCGTATAAATGTATGATCACAAGCGTCGAGGTCAACTGGCCTGGCTCACTGTATGAATCTGTGTTCTGTCATTGCTTGAGGAAAGTGCTGTATGTAGAGAACAAAACAGAACACTTGGATTGTGGCAAAGAAACTCTCTATGTGAAGGAACGAACCACACCTGCTCCAGGCGGGCTACAAACCGGGTCAGTTCTGCATGGGAGTCGGGCGCTCTACCAAGGAGGCTAAAGACCGCAGTCTCTAGCGTCTGTCGCTAGAGAGTCCTTGAGGCTGAGTAGTGAGGTTTACATACTTGCACAGCACTTCACTGGCTTGACTCTGTTACATTTTTACAATTTTGCCCATTCTGTACCAAGATGGCCTGTTGGTGGCGGATAGCGGTTATGTACACCATATGCAGATGTTTTTGCAGAGGTCTCTGCTGTGAGAAGCGCTTTAGTGTGGCCCTCACTCAAACCGGTGTCAGGATGGTTATGACCCAAAGAATTTGGTTGTGAGGCGCAGACGTCAATCCTTCATGTTATTTTTCAGTCATTTCAGTTGTCAGTTGTGGTCTAGTGGTTAGAAAGTTGGACTCGTAGTCAGAAGATCGCTGGTTCAATTCTCAGTGCCACCAGGAAATAACTGAAGTGCCCTTGAGCAAGGCAACTTACCCCTGTTTGCTCTGCAGGGATAGCTGCCCTCTGCACCCTACTTGTAAGTCGCTTTAAATAAAAGCGTCTGCAAAATGAATAAATGTAAATGTAAATTTCACAAAAAAGTGTTTAATAAAATTAGTTACAAAGGCTCATCCTAATCCTGAAAATCCATCTTCTTCCGCTTATCCTGGGCCGGATCGCGGGGGCAGCATTCTAAGCAGGGATGCCCAGACTTCCCTCTCCCTAGACACTTCCCCAGCTCTTCTGGGGGGACACCGAGGCGTTCCCAGGCCAGCCGGGAGACATGGTCCCTCCAGCGCGTCCCAGGTCTTCCCCGGGGTCTCCATCCGGAAAAGATGCCCGACCCACCTCAGTTGGCCCCTCTCGATGTGGAGGAGCAACGGATCTACTCTGAGCTCCTCCCGGGGGACCGAGCTTCTCACCCTATCTCTAAGGGATCGCCCAGCCACGCTGAGGAGAAAGCTCATTTCGGCCGCCTGTATCCGGGATCTTGTCCTTTCGGTCATGACCCACAGCTCATGACCATAGGTGAGAGTAGGAACGTCGATTGACCGGTAAATCGAGATATTCGCCTTGCGGCTCAGCTCCTTCTTCACCACGACAGACTGGTACAGCGACCGCATTACTGCAGAAGCTGCACCCATCCGTCTCTCAATCTCCCGTTCCATCCTTCCCTCACTCGTGAACAAGACCCCCAGATGTTTGAACTGAAGTGGGCAAGCCACCATTTACCGACTGAGAACCGTGGCCTCAGATTTGGATCCTGAAAATCTTTAAATTAAATTAATTTAAATTATAATTTAAATTGTCCTTGTGTTTTCTGACTTGTCAATGTGACACATTTTGAGTGACGTGTGAAGTTAACTTAACGTCGATCGGTGCATGGCATTACTTAAACACGTGGTGGCGTTTCTCTTGTGCTGATCTGAGTCTCCAATGGTCTCCATCACAAGGTTCATAATAACGTCACAAGACAATGTTCTTGCATGGTTAAAAACACCTAATGAATTGAAAATGAAGTTGGACCGAGCTAGACTGAGCATTAAAGCATAGCTGAGATTATTCAATAAACCAGCTTTCATTTTATTCAACATCACTTCTTCTCAGCCTGCTGTTCTTTCCTTCATCAGTGTATCTATCTGGGGGTTGATTTGAAGTATGAACTTTCAACGGAGTTGATATTTTCAGATTAAATAAGTTCCTGACGGGAAGAGATCAAGTGAAACTTGACTCTAATTTTAGATCTATAAGATCTGCAAGCCATATAGTTGGATCTATCAATATCTGTTTTCAATCTTATGAACTGCTGTGTGTGTATATGTGTGTTTGTGTGTGTGTGTTATAGATTTTGGGAGTACCAAATGTCCCAAGAATGATTGTAAAAGTCACACACACTTACATTGAAAATTATGTTTATTTAAAAATGTTTAGGGAAGGCAATAGAATATACAGTTTGTACTCCCCACAATGTATAAAAACAAAAATGTGTGTGTGTGTGTGTGTATGTGTGTGCATTATGTAACAGAAACTTATTTCAAACTGTCTTGTGAATCAAGATCCTTGAGTCTCATTCTTTATGTGTTCATTAAATGTATTTATCCAAACTCTCAATCGCGTCGTCTTTAGAGTATTTTCTCCATTGGTATACTTTCCTCAAGTGTTCTCCTGTAGAATGTTTCCAGATTCTTCTGGAATCTGCACACAAACCATTTCCAATACGGTAGTTCAGAAAGGTCAGGGGTGATACTCCAGTTTGCGTATTTAGGACCTCCTTTTCTGTATTCGTTCCACAGGCATTTGTTATCTGAGGCATCTGGATAAAAAGATCCGTCACTGGCCACTGCTGATGTGCAGATGTTGATGGATAGGTTTGTTGTTCCTCTGTAAGACCAGCCATTCAGTCCATTATTACGATGGAAAGGAATACTGTGATCTCCATCATGGTTTTCTTTGGTGTTGGTGCAGATGGCAGCACAGAAAGGACACTGAACCCAACAGCACTGACAGAAATGACCAATCAGAATCTCATCTGGTCTGTCTGGATTATCCAGCTTCACTGGAAATGTTTCTGTAGTAAATCTGCTGTGAATGGTCATCATTACAGAAGACATCTTTTTTGATATCACATCTTCTAGGACGGTGAAATCAACATCATCAATATTCACTCCTCTGAGGTCACTTACAGAGAACACCAACACATCATACAGCAGGTGTGTGAAATGATCAAACCATGAATGAACATCTCCATCGATCTCTTGAACATGTTTGGGGGACACATGTGTTGCGTTTATGATCTTCTTCTGCAGGAGTGAAATGTTATTTTTCATATTAGGTTGAACACTGTCATGAAATCTTTAAGTGATGTACTGACTGACTTCAGCTCTGATGAAGCTTTTAAAGTGTTCTTTTGGATTCTGAATGTAGGTCATGCACGCTGTGAAATCCAGTTCTATTGCCAGCATCTTCTGGATGTGTTTCTCCAGTTTTGATCTGTTTCCATTCAGTGATTCACAGTTTGTCTTCATTTCATCTGATAAATCTCTGGCAGTTTGTTTATAGACATTCTGCTCAATGGTCTCTATAAGTTTATTACAGATAAATTCACCAGTAATTGCAGCTGATGTTGATCCTTGACAATATTTCTGAAAAGTACTGTAGTATTCTTCTTTCTTTCTTTGTTTCAGAATAGAGAACAGGATCATGGGCTTTTATGAACATTATGTGTTGATCAGTGATTATCTTGTTTGCTCTCTGACAGATGGACTGTACTAAATCTCTGAAGAAATCTCTTGGAAATCTCCCGTCTGTTCCCTGTGCGCTACCGCCTTTCTCGGAGAGGTTGATTGCTTCAGCGAACGGCCGGGGTGATTGGGGGTTCCCGTGGTTGTTACTCCGCCAGCTTCGGCTCGCAGGTCAGCCATACCTCGGCACGCTCACCTGGCTCGTCCCCGAAGGGCGGCAATGTACCGTGCCATAGCGGGCAAGACTCGACAACGTGCTCTGTTATAACATCTGATAGCTACCTCCGGTCATCAGATGCGAAGCCCCTTGGAGCTCCCGCCTCCGGGCGGTCAAGCCTAAGAGGAGGCAACGCAAAGATGACGGCCGTGCTTCCCCGGGCTCTCGCGAACGTCGGTTTGTAGTTGCCTTTCCATCCCTGGATGCTTGCGGCTGTTCCGGAGATGCACATGGAGCTCACTAGACGTGGAGTATGCCGTTCTCCTCTTTGACACTCGTGTCGAGGAGTTATGATGCTGTGGGTTAAGCTGCTTTCACCCTCCATGCTATGGCCGATTCCCCAGACGAAGCCTTCTCGCAGGGGAAGGGCACGGTTGGCACCCCAGGCCAGGCCTCTGAAATCTCCATGCTTGACCCCCGGATGGGACGAGGAGGCCTTGAGTGGCTTGCAGCTGGCGGTCACACTGTCCTGCTCGAGCCCTACCACTAGGCGTGTGTGCGCTTATAAGTAGCGCCTCTTCTCGCCTTGGTGTTCTCCCCACGGGCAGAACCCATGGAGGTGCTTGATCTGGTCAGTGTTGACCATTCAGAGACCAGAGAGTAATCTCTCCCCATCCAAGTTGAGAGTGTATGCAGCCGCTGTTGCCGCTCGTCACGATCGCCTGGAGGGTAAGTTTCTCGGTTAACATAACCTGGTCACCAGGTTCCTCAGGAACGCGACTTCTGCCGCGCTCCATACCCTCTTAGGACCATAAGGGTCTTATATGGCCTTGGGGCCTGTGAGCCCCTCGGAGACGCCGCTCGTTCTTATTACGATGAAGGCCGCTCTTGATGGTGCTTGCCTCTACAAGAGGGTAGGGACCTCCAGCATTCTTTGTGTCCCATGGGTGCCTAGAAATTGGGCGGTAAGTCTCACTGAGACACCGGCCCAGTTACGTGCCCAGGGTTCCCACACTCCCTTCCGGGTTCAGGTGGTGAACCTGCAGGCGCTCCCCTCTTGGAAGAAAGACCCAACCTCCTACGTGTTGTGTCCAGTGCACTGGGCCTCTACCACACACAGAGCCTTTAAGCTCTGAGCAGCTCTTGTCTGTTCAGAAGACAGCACCAGGGGAAGGCTGTCTCAGACAGAGGCTGGCGCATTGTATTGTGGGCTCCACGGCGTACCAATCCCAGGATCACCCGTGCCCACTCGCAGTGAGAGCCCATTCCACCTTAGTGGGGCCTCCTCGTGGGCACCGGCCCAAGGCTTAACAACCTCCGAATGGAACCAGTGTCCTACACCATGCCGTGTAGGACAGGCATCTGGCCTGGGCGTATGCCTGCGAAAGCGCCTTCTTCCCTCTTCAGGTTAGTACAGTGCGCTATGTAGTCTCCCTACCATCCCCATTGGGTGAAGTATAGGTATTCCATCCATCACTAAGCAATCTGGTAACGGACCAGGCGGAGCGGTCTGTTAGAACCAAGTCCAGCACTGGCAGTGTCGCCCCAACTCAGGTGCACCCTTATACTAGGACTATTGCCCCATACGTAGTGAACCCCGTTGGGTAGTCCCGTATGTTGAGTTCCTCACTCCTGATTCCCCTGTTAGCGAATCTGTGACCTCCCCTCCGGTCGGTTGTTGCCCCCGACGGCCAATTTTTTTTTGGCAGAATGTGGTCTCCATAACACACTTTCCAAGAGGAGAGCAGTGTTTTTTGCAGTGCGACGGCTCCGGACGGCGCCTCATTTACAAGGCGAACGCCCTGTCCGTGATGACTGTCAGTACAGGCTTCGCAGTATGTCCACAAAACGTTTTAGTTTTATCTCGGAGATGATGGGTTCTCAGAATCAAATCCCAGTCTGTCTCTCAACACAACGTCTCGTTCCCTCCATCAGGGAACAAAGGTTACAGAAGTAACAGAGACGTTTCATCTTGTCAATAGTTATACTCGTGGACTGCCCTTAACTTTCTCGACACATTCACAAATAATAGAGTGCCTGTAGATCATTTCTGATGAAAAGCAAAAGAAACCGAGAGGAAACATTACTTGGCTAAACTTGTCTCTCCAGTATTTTGAAGTTAAACCGCTTGATGTCAATGAACCATCTGCTTTAAATGCAACCAAACTACAGGACCAACCTATTTTATACAATAAAATAATAATATAGATTAATATAAATATAATTGTGTTATTAGACACTAGCCAGACTGATAAACAAACATAGACCAGACGTTTACCTCAGTCCATGAGTGCATGTCCGATGAAACCGCCAGTAGGAAATAAATTGATCATTCAAGTATATCAATGAAAAATTTGGCTTAATCTATGAAAAAATCTCTTTCTTGTGCATGCAATCATACGCAAACTAACCATTAAATCCATTAAATGTTGTGTAGTGTTTTAGACAGGGTTCTACTCTTTTTTTTATGTAGGAGGGCAACCAACATGACTATGGTCTATGTCAAAGACTTGGTAAATCACATAAGGAAATAAACGGTGACAAAGACAACACAAGTTCTATTAAAAGTATCATAAAATGTGTTTTCCCAGAAAAAACACAGAGATGTGTTCAGTTTAGACTGTGCCTATCGGGAAGAGTCAGAAGCTAAAAATGACAGAAACTCACCTGTTCACATAAAGTTGTTTGAGAGCAGCACAGATGTATGCTCTTTATGTCTCAGCTTCTTCCTTCTTCATACTCTAATGGAGTTCATATTGATGCTGTTGTTTAATCTGATTCATTTTCTCCTCATCATTTTTACATTGTTCTTCTCTCAGTGCCTTAAGAGGCCAAAGGTAAACGGGAGTGAGCAGAATCGGAGTCAAACAGGCGAAGGTCAATCGAGGTGCCAACAGGATCCGTGGGAGTGAAGAGAACTCGTTGTCAGACAGACAGGGTCAGGCGAGAACGTCATCCAAGTAGCAAAACCGTAATAGAGCTGACAGAAGAGGTAATCCAAACCGGGTAATCCAACGAGAAGGCAGCGGCGAGACGATCAGCCTGCGGACGAGAAGCCACCAGCAGTACAACTGGAGGGAAGAAGGTTAGTAGCACAACGTGACAAGATGACTAGTGGTACTCGTGAAAGAATTCACACACTGGCAACGGAAAGGAAAGCAGAGGCTGACTATAAGGAGTCGAAAGATAATGAGGAAATAACAAACAGGTGCGCGAGAGTGTGAGTGAAAACAGCTGCGCGGAGATTGCCAGGAAAAAAGAGGAAAGTTAAACCCGAGACCTGACACTTCTCTTCTCTTTTTTCTGTCTTGTGATTCTGTCGTTCATTCTCTATTACATTCCACAGTTTGTCTACTTTAGTGTCAAATTTGATCTGAAGATCTATTTTTTCTTTTTTCATTTCCTCCATTTCAGTTTTAAACATCTCATGTTCTCCTCTCATTTCATCGTGCATCTGTCTCTCTCGCCCCATCATTTCACTTATGTATCTTTTTTCTCACTCTGGAAATTCATCTTCTCTTCTGTCTCTCTTATGATTATTTCGTTCATTTTCTATTGTATTCATCTGTGTGTCTATATTTGTATCATGTTTCATCTGGAGGTCTTTATTTTCTTTCATTTCTCTCATTTATAAATGTCTCTCATTCTGTTCTCATCTCGCATCTGTTGTTCTTGTTGCTTAATTTCTCTTTTATATCTTTCTTCTCTCTCTATAAATTCCTCGTCTCTTTTCTTCTTCTCTTGCTCATGATTTTGTTTTTCTTTCTCCATCACCATCTTCATTTTCTCTACCTCTTCTTCTTTCTCTTTGCTAAGTTGTTCAATTCTCTCCATAATTGTTTTTATATATTTTTCTTGTTTTTCTCGGTCCATCTGTCTGAATATTTTACTTGAGTAATAACTCTGTCCATTTGCTTTCACCATGGCATCTGGTTTCTCCAGTAGAGCAGAAACTTGTGTGCGGTCTTCAGTCTCAGTATTATTAAACACATGATATCTGTTTCCACACTGTTCAATGAAGCTCTTCAAAGGGGGCTTGATGTTCTTCAGGTATTCTTCAATGGTTTTATCTTTAAGATCATCTCCTCTGGTGAAGAGCACCATGGTGTACATTAAAGAGTTTCCCCCAAATGTTTTTTGGATGATCTTGACCGATTCTGTCTCTTCTGGAGAGTCAATCACAGTGATCTGCTGCCTTTTGACTTTACCTGTTTCTCTCTGACACTCTTCAGTAACAGACCCATCAGATACATCTGATTTAAATGCGTTTCTTCCTAAAATGGTAGTTGCCGCCGCACTCTTCCCTGCTCCAGTTTTTCCCAGCAGGACAATCCTCGCATCATCTGAAATGTCTATATTATCCGAAGAGAAGATTGCATAGGGTATGAAATATATCATTATATAAAGAAACAGGCATAATCAGTTTAAATGTGAATATTACCTGAATGTTTAATTGTGTACCACAAAAAATCTGGATTCAAACTCGGGCGCAACTGCACAGTATTTCAGTGCATTATCCACGAGTCTATTAGTGCAAACAAAAAGAAAAACTTGAATTAAACCAATAAAGTGTTTAGGATAGCAAATGTAGAGTAGATAAATGTTTTCCTTTTTGTTCAGATTTTCCTCTGAACAGCAAAAGACGAAACTGAAAAAACAGACTGCTGCTACAAAGAATATTTCAGCTAATTAATATTCTCAGCTCTGTTGAACACAATTGAAATCTGTTCTGTAGATTCAAAATAACGTAAACTATGCATATTCCATTGTATCAGAGTATGAAAAATAAACTGATTATGGGTTATATACTTCAAATATGCTGTATTTGTTTAGTCATCTACCGTGTGTACATGTTAACATTCTCTGATCATCACCTTGTGTATGAATCTGTTTCTTGTTCATCTCTTCAAGTTTCAGAAGTTTCTCCAGCTGTGCATCCCAAAATGTATCTGTTGAGTAATAACTTCTGCTGCTCTCTTCCATCATCTGCACCAGTTTCTTCATCAACATTTGTGTGGTAAGATCCAGAACCTCATATCTTCCCCCAAAACTCTCAATGACAGATTTAATTGGATCATTCAGTTCTTCTGTGCTGTGCTCCGATTCATGAATCAGGACCATAGTTTGATTATTGATTCTTGAGGTGAATATTCTCTGGATCTGCTCTGTTTCTGCTTTGTCTTCATTAGTCAGTGGTCCATCAGTGATAATGAAGAGAAAAACATGAACTCCAGGATGACACACATATATATAAACATATAAAACAAAACACAAAATAATTCACAGGTTATCTAACAGAGAAACAAACTAAATGTATTTTAGTGCTAATCAGTAATATCTATACAGACTTCAAAACACTTATACAGCTAATGATTAATGAACCATTTGTGAGCCAGTCTGTGAAAACTCTGTTAATACTGTTTTCTACATAAAATCATCCTATAGGCTCATAATATAAAAACCGTCTGTTAAAAGATATTCTTGATATCTTTAATCCCTTGCATTCGGGACACTTTTAACCCACATATTAATGAAGGGATTTTGGATTCTTCAACTAGTCCGCCAGGCGTTTAACAGGTTCATATTGACTGAGTAAGGCCATGTTAATTGTCAAAGATTGAAATCCTATATATTACACATATTACTGACAACAGTTGGAACATTTGGGAAATTGGTTTCCCAATTTTTTATATTATGCAGGCTTTAAACTTTACCATTTCTGTGGTGTTGTAAGCCAAAGTAGGACAAACACTAAGAAACACTGACAGCAGTCTTTATATGTGCTGCTATTGTTAACTTGATTCTGTTTTTTTCTGTTACAGATTTTATTATCATATAGCCTACTTTTTATAGCCTACAGGATTCTGAGCAGAACTAGAAAATATGAACATATCACACCAGTCCTCAGGTCTTTACACTGGCTCCCAGTTAAATTTAGGATTGATTTTAAAGTATTATTACTGGTATATAAATCATTCAATGGCCTAGGACCTCAATACATTGCAGAGATGCTCAATGAATATAAACCCAACAGATCACTCAGATCACTAGGATCATATCAGCTAGAAATACCAAGGGTTCACTCAAAGCATGGCGAATCTGCTTTTAGCTATTATGCCAGCCGCAGCTGGAACCAGCTTCCAGAGGAGATCAGATGTGCTCCTACAATAGTCACTTTCAAATCCAGACTCAAAACGCATCTGTTTAGCTATGCATTTAATGAATGAGCACTGTGCCAATGTTCGTCCGACTGTCTGTACTGTACTGTATTTTATTATTTTTATAAACTGTTTTAATTACTTTTATTTCTTTTTATTATTTTAATTTCTTCTATGTAAAGCACTTTGAATTGCCACTGTGTATGAAATGTGCTATATAAATAAAATTGCCTTGCCTTGCCTACTTTGTTTCAGTTATTATAAAGATTAGTTGCAGGTGTATTCTCTCTGGGAACTGTATTGCATTATAAATATTAGTCCAATTCAGGTAAAATTTAATCTTTGAAAGATTGATCTCACTACTGTTGTTGTAGTCTACCTGCATTAGCAAGTTCAAATTCCAGGAAGAACACACAGACCTATTTACCAAACTGGATGCACTTTAGACGACTTTTGATTAAAGCATCTGCCAAATGCATTAATGTAAATATAATGCTTGCATCCTGAAATGATACCATTGAAAATGGTGTGTTAACAATGTTTTGTGTTTAAAGCAAGTTAAAAAGTTAAAAGCACATACTGTTAAAAACATTATAAAGTGCATTAATAAACTGCATAAAGTAAAAAAACGTATATATGGTAGAATTTCCTTAAACTTTAACTTTAGTCTATTTATGTTTGGTGTTTGATTTGTTTACCGTAAACCAAAGCCATTTCATCTTCATCTCATTGTCTGTAAAAGAGAAAGAGAAACTAGTTTTGCAAAAGGTGGGTCGTTTAGTGTGAAGTGAGTACTTTAGTCAGTCAGCTTTAAATAAAACCTCTTCAGTTTGACTAGTTTATTTTTCAACAACTGCACGGTTTCTAAATCTGAACACATTTAGCACTGCCACGTCTAATTTAATAGTCTGGAGCGGATATCTGTTAATCTAATAACTGTTATCGCGGTGATTCTTACTCTTGCATGATTATGATATGGAGCAAATCCCCAACATCACTCAGGTAAGGTCATGTCATTTTAATAATAAAATAGATTTGAGTTTCATTCCTGTACAGTGTTCAGTAGCCTAATTCATCTTTAATTTAGCTCAAATAATATCATGGATGATTATGTTTTGCATATGCAGATCCGTGGGCGTGGCTTGTTGGTTTTGACTTAATCCTTGGTGTTTTAAGTCTTACGAAACCTTTACAGTAACCCTTACCAAACTGTAACCATTAAACTGTACACATTAAAATACCAACCATGGCTGTATTAAAGAGTAAAACGTGCATTTTACGTGAAAACGTGCACAAAACCATCGTTTTTATAAATGTTTTTAGAATGTTTATTGACATATAATGTTGATAACGTGCTTTTAACATTACTGCTTAGAAACTGAACATTTTTTAATGTTGAGAGAACTTGTTCCCTTTCAGCTTGGAGGATATTTATCCCCTAAAGCTGTGATTTCCATCGTCTACAGTCTTTTGGCTCCATCTGGTGGAGTGATATAGATTCATCACGTCTCTTCCTCATAACAAAAGATTTGGTGTGATTTTACATGTTGCACTGTTTATTAAATCTGAAAATAAGTTTCTTGTTTCAATAGAATCATAATATGTATTAAGTAAAAATTAAAAATAGTAGCGAAAGATCTTGATTAGTGCTTGAAAATAAAAAGGAATGCTTGTGTCTTCACATGGTTGTTGTTGCGTGCCCAGGCGTGATCTAATAACGTACGGATGCAACATTTAAAAGAATAAATACCTGCAGGTGTTTGTGTGATGGACAACAACAAAACCTGGAAATGTTAAAGTTAAGAAATTTTATTGAACACAAAAAAAAAGAAGTACAAAGGTGTTCGGGGAAAGCAAATCCTGTAGGAAAGGTGATAGTAATAATAATAAGGAATATAAGTATAATTAAGGTTACAATATTTACAGGACCCAAAACAAATCAAGACCAGGGGAAAAGGTATGAGAGGGGTGCTAAAGGAAAATAACAAAACGGAATAAAACTTACAAATTTGAAAGCCCTCTAACCTAACTGATGAGTGAATAAAACAAGCAGGTCTTCTAAACTACACTAACTAGCCCAGCACAAAACATACATGGGGGGGCACTCGCTCATAGTCTAGTGTATGTAATACAGAATAATTATAAAACCTAGGTGTGTAAAATGTATGTTTAAAACTGAGTGATGTCCACGATTGGCAAAGCCATACGTGATGTCAGCTATAAAGCAGGGAGATTGACATCTCAGCGGGCCAATGGGATGGATTTAAGGAAGGTGGAGAGAGATGCTGCGTCCTAATACGCCTTATTATACTGTGTTTTTGTTATGGAAAGGTATATATATTTTAGTGTTTAGAAAAAACCTATGCATGCACTGGCACATACTAACAGGAAACAGAAGTGGCCATTATTGCCTATTGAGACAACATTGTACCCATTAACTGTCACACACATCAAAATACAACTCTTCTTTCCATTTAAGTATGTATTCATGTGTTGTTTCATATGTAATGTTAACTTTATAATTATAATTATTAATTAAAGGGATTCCATCAGTAATTTAATTTTATTAATGCAGTGGAGCATCACTTAACTACTCGCGGTGAGTTATGGGTAATTTCAGCTGTTTGAGACAACTTTCAAATACTATTTAGGACAGATAGTATGTGAATTGGGACACAGCTAGAGAGAAGAAAAAACAAAGAAACAGGCACACCCACACAGAAGTAACAGCTGTCACGATCACAGCAAATCTGCTGAAGTTTGGAGGTTAATTCCACCACCGACCGATCAAAGGTTCTCTTCAGGGACAGGAGAATGACGTTTCTGCAACAGTAAAACAAATCAAGTGAAAGTGATTTATTTGCCAAGGTATGGCAACCCATACTTGGGGTGTGATTATATTTAATATTAATAAATGTCATTTGTGCGCATTTCTTTGCAATTTATGTACAGTAAACACTTGTCAGATACAAGTATGTCCAGTGGTGTGAAGTATTGGAACAAATGTAATTAGTTATTGTATTGGATATCTTTTTGGCTACTTTGTAGTTTTACTGAGTACCAAAGATATTTGTAACTTTTACTCTCTACTTGACTTCTCTCTCTACATTTTGCATGGCATCTAACTTTATCTGCAGCAGTTTATTTCTGCTACAGACGAAGCAATATTGCAATTTACAGGGTATTGAAGGTACTAAATGTTGTGCATTTTGCCCTTACTTCCTGAAACTTGTCAACATGGCTTCTTCATGCGAATGCGAGTGCATTATCAGGTAGTTGACATCGCTGGTGTTTTATATGTGAGATGAAGACGTGACAGCAGCCAGCAATGATGGCAAAAGCAGCTTTGACTTTTTTTCTGAGCATTTTATTGATCTATTTTACTGGAGTGACATATCTGAAGGATATTGGTTTAATTAGAGCACTTGAGCTTAACAGATACTTTGGTGTTTGTAATAGACGTGTTAGGCTATGGTGTCGACTCTGATTTGTTGCAATTTTGTGGTGTTTAGCTTTATCATGATTTCAGAAAAGGACATTGCTTTCCTCACAAAATAACTGTTTCTTGTTTTCACTGACATGTCTCAAGTGTAGAGGACAAGTGCTTATTTGAGCTTGTTAAAATACAGTACTTGAATACTTAAAAGACTATTATTCAAGTCGTTTTGCTATTTGTGACTTGTAACTTGTAATGTTGTAATTTTGGCTGCAAGGTATCTGTACCTTTACTCAAGTATTGGGTATTTTATAAATTCCTTTACAATTAGACAAATCATACACATGGTCTCCTGCGTCAAAAATGAAAAATTTGATTTAATTACAATTTCTTGCAACAACACTTGCCTTTCTACAACAAGAGAGATAAAAGACTGCTGGAAGTGGGACCAGCAGCAGCACCAGCACCAGCACCAGCACCAGCAGCAGCACCAGCACCAGCAGCCACCATAGAAAATTCTTATTGTAAGAGTCGTCTGTGCCGCTCCTCCTTTCTAGATTTGGGAAAAAAACAAGCAAGAACAAACACTTTTAGTACAATTGTAACTTACCTACAACCCCATAATAACAAACCATTTAAAAGAGGCCTTCAAACATGTTTAATGGCATAAAGTGAGTTAACTTCGTTCAAATGGAAAGTTAAGTGTATTTTGAACTGACTTTAGTATATTGTGACTGTGTCAACTGTAATCAACTGATTTTTTGTTTGTACCCAAATGGCTCATATAAATAGTCCCTTAGGTGAGCATTTCAGATCACAGGCTTTTCATTAGAAAGGTCCTATCAGGTCATCCTCGGGTTAAATTCTCATGAGTTTCCTTTGGGGTTCCCTGTGTTGTTTGTGTCACAAATGTTGTTTAAAAATGTTTATATCTGCATTCATGGACCTAAACATATATTTTAAAACGTGTTTTGCATGTCTTAATAGGACAGGGACATTCAACAGAGCATAAAATGATCAGAATAAGCCGCTTAATGATTCATCATAATACTTTAGTTATAAAAAAATTGCAGCAGCTACTGGTTCAATGTATATTAACACAACCATTAATAAGTAGATTCAGTGGTGGCCGTATACAGGATACTCACCGTTAGTCAAATTGAAAGATTTATTCTTGACCTCGTTTCCGACCACGAGTAAAGTGTATCCTCCAGCGTCATGTTCGCTAAAGTTAAGAAAAACTACAGAAAGATGTGTACGGTTGATATAGACAAAGATTCGATTTGACGTGTTGATTTCTTCACATCCAAACATCTTTTCCTCAACTGAACAGTTTTGAGAGACAATTGTCCCATTCTCTCTCGCCAGTAATGTGACTTTACGGACAGGCGCCAGTTCAGAGCAGTTGAAGATCACACTGACGGTCTCTCCTTCTGTTCCCTTCACATCCTCGACACCTAATAATATTAAAGTCATATTGTTAATTACCGAGTGACACAAACTGACAGTTTTAAATCATAAAACCCTTTGATATAACAAAAAGCGTCTGTGTGCGAGCGATACGTGGAGAATCTCACCAGTCGAGAAGTCGAGGAGCCTGGAAGTGACAATGTTGGAAAGAAGCAACATCATCATCGTCACTGTCACCTCGACGAAGCGGTGCATGTTTGACGCTCTCTGTGGTCACTTGGTTCTAGAATAGAACGGTTTTTAATGATAGTTAACGGTTATTTGCGATTATTAATCCGTATATCGACGCATACACGAGACAGGTGAGGTCGCAACACACCGTCAGTCGTACAGTTGACCCGCCTCTTCGCACGCGCGGCTAAATCCCAAGTTTGACTTGTATGTTGATGAAACGTATAATGAATATGTTTCAAGCGTAAAAAAGCATCATTTAACTTTTGTGATTGTGAACTATGTACTCTATTATGTATGAATGTGTGTTAATGATTGTCTATGTAATAAGGTATATTTAAGTCTTTCCCCTTTAATTCTTCACTGTTCTATACTGTTTTTTAATCCAAAATTCTTAGTTAATTTAAAATAGTCAATTTAGAGATCAGAGCTGGGATCCCCTGAAGCCCTTGCATGTGTTTGTTGGACACCAGAGGCGTCTTGTATTGCCTTCTCTTACGTAATCACTTTCCCACTATATCTGCTTCACAACTCATTCATGGTGGAATTCTTCCTAACTCAGTAAGGTCAATCACATCCCTCAAAATGTTCAAAAATCTGCTTAGAACCCATCTCTTCTGTTAACACTTGACAGCAAAATGGTAAAAAAACTAAATAAAAAACACTAACCCTCTCTCTCTCTCTCTCTCTCTCTCTCAACAGGTAGAGGTCTAGCTTTTGTTGAACAGTTACTTTGTATTAGCACCTGTTGTATTATTGCTATTATGACATATCGCTAATTGCTCCCTGAACTCTCTGTAAATTGCTTTGGATAAATGCGTCTGCTAAACGACTAGATTCAAAAAACATCTTTACACAGGTTTTGGTTCATCATACAGTTTTGTGGGAGGCTGGAACCCGACTGGAGCTGGTGTGGAGAGCAGATGAAGGAATAATTAGCATAGCTGCCATACATATCATCTGATAATACAATTGACAATTGATAATAATTCATCGGTATAATAATTAAACTGGGATGCAAAATTACAAAATGCAATTGGCTGAAGAGATGTGCTTTTAGTCTAGATTTAAACTGGGAGAGTAAATCTGACCCCCGAACAGGGTCAATAAGGTTATTCCTTAGAAAGGTTTACTTTTTTTGGAGATGATTCTATCGTATAAACTACTAAAAGTCTGTGAGTGTGAGTTTTTCCTCACATCATTAGACGAAATGAGAAAAGCATATTAGAAGTGAAATATAACAATATATAAAACAACAAACTGAATGAGTTTAAATGTCATGTAATTTCTTTACTTTATGAGAGAGTTTTGAAACAGTCTTTTGGTTCCACCTGGTGGAGTGACACTGATTCATCACAAGCGTCTCTTCCTCATGACAGTGACAGACATCTTCAGTATTGATTCTTCCTGCTCACACAAGCGGCGCTTCAACAATACAAACTCAGAAACACCTAAAATCCTTAATAATGATCTTCAGCTCATGTGTTTTCACTGTGTTGTTCATCAGTGTGAAAGGTAAGATATTTAAAACTGATTCTTTTCTTTCTTTAGCACACATTTGTTTTTGTGTTTGTGATCAAGTGGCTTGATGAAACAACTTGTTAGTCAAAGCATGATTTCATAAATCATACTCAATATTGCTTCAAACAATAAAACATTTAAAGTGTCTTTACATATATGTAGTGTTTATGAAATGTGAACTCAGCCAATGATATTGAAAATGTGTAATATAATACAGATACCGTGTCATCTGTTCAATAAGTAATATCACAGATACATTCACACGCTTTAAATCATAAGATAAGTTTAATGTTACACTGCACATTTATAATTGTTACAAGCAAAATTAGATTTCTGAAAAAACGACTTGTGCATTCACTCACACAAGTAGATTCTGAATAAATCTTAAATATGTTATTTAAACATGCCATAACATATTTAAGGAACTTTCTGTCAAAATGTAATCTTGATGTCTTTCATGTTGACTGAGAAAGGCCATGTCATAGATTGAATTCATTCTGAAAATAACGCCGGAAAAATATATGTGTGGTACAATATATGTAAACAGAACGTTCATTTAAATGTGAATTTTAGATTAGAGATTGGAGCGGGTTCTGACAGCAGTTTAGTGGTGAAGGTGAAAGCAGTTCTGTAGTTTCATGTCCCCTCAGCCATTGTTGTGCCTTCCTAACAAAACCACATTGTGATGACGCTGATCTCATCTGTTAAACACTGGTGCTGATGTGTGGGTTACAGATAACTTCCTGAAGTTCAGAACATCTAAAAAACATCAGATTGCTTCAGAGGTGCTGAAAAAGATTTTTACTGACATCACACATGTGTATGTGTATGCTGTTTTTAAATAGATTGTGTGTAGTGATAAAGGTTTGAAATAGCAGTATGTTAAATGTAACCCACATGATTTTATTTTCATACAGTGACTGGTGACTGGCACGAGATGAAAACTGTGATGGAGGGAGACGTTCTTAATCTACCAACAGGAAAAACTGAACCCAGGAGTCTTGAAGACGTGATGTGGCTTTTTGAAAGAGGTGACCGAACTTTCCGTATTGCACAGATGTATCGAGGATTTTCACCCTTTTATGATGAGAGTCTAACAGAGAGAGTGGAGATGGATCCACATACAGGATCTTTGAGCATCTATAACATCAGCACCAGTGAATCTGGACTCTACACAGCATCACTCACCATTAATGGATTCGTCACAAGGAAGAAGATCAAAGTTGATGTTTATGGTGAGTATCAGCTGTTTAACAGAACAGAGAGGTTTTATAACTGAGTATTCTGAATAACTGATGTTTCTTGTGTTAAAGCATCAGTTTCTGTTCCGGCTGTCAGCAACTTATTTACGGAGAACCAAACTCAAGGTGAGTGCCATTGTCCTTCAGTTTCTGAAGTTAAATTCATGTTTTTTACATTTACAGAGATTTGCGTGAAGAATAACTGATGAATGAACGTCACAGGTACATCACAGGAGATGCATGAATTCTGCTCTGTTGTCTGCTCTGTGAAAAATGATCGAGACGTCTTCATCTCATGGTATAAAGGAGATGAAATAGTGAATCACAGCAGTAGTTCTGATCTCAGCAGTAATCTCAGTTTACCTTTAAAACTTCATTATAATGATACAGAATCATACAGCTGCACGGCTGCAAACCCAGTGAGCAATAAAAGCATCCGTCTACACATGAAACACCTCTGTCCACATTATGAAGGTAAAATATCTCAGACGTACATCAGGAAGTCTCTTCCTGCCACAACCACATTTGTGCCACTTCACACAGACAAACTGTTTCCTGGTAATGAGAATGTGTATGAGAATGACTCCAGCAGAATCTCTTCATCTACAGACTGTCTGCAGCATTGTGGAGATGTTGAAGTTCTGATCCGCTTGATTCTGTCTGTTCTGGTGGGACTTGCTACTGTTGTGTTTCTGCTTGAACACATGTGCTTCTGGTCTGTTCAGGGAAGACTTTAAGAGTTTAGTCAAATGAGACGGTCAAGACAGAGACAGAAACCTCTTCAAGATCACAATCTTTATTTGTAATGATTCAAAAGCGGATCAAGTGAAGTCATTTTATTTACTTTAGGTATAGCAATTTCACCAAAGTCACATGAAGCCGAAGTGCAACTTCCGATTTTCAGTCTTTTTAATATAGTGTAATAATCACATTCTGGGCTGCCAATGGAAAGTGTTCCCATACTCAGCTTGTTGACATGTCAGTGTTAACTGCATTGAATCAACATCACCTTTTAACCGCAATTAATGTTGAAAAAATGTAG
Source organism: Triplophysa bombifrons (assembly GCA_029783895.1). Taxonomy (NCBI): domain Eukaryota; kingdom Metazoa; phylum Chordata; class Actinopteri; order Cypriniformes; family Nemacheilidae; genus Triplophysa; species Triplophysa bombifrons. Next base: position 20,681,238 of record CM056463.1, read on the forward strand.
ACGTTTCAACAAATGATAATTATTGTAATCAGTATTCGCTTCAGTTGGGTTCTTGATTCTTGTGTTTTAACATCAGGTTTTATTGTCTCTTATGATAGTGTGCTAAAATAAAATTCTTAAGGCTATGAAGATCCATTTCAATGAAGATCCATTGGGATCAGCTAATAATGATTGTAGTCTTTGTGCAGTTGCCTAAATATATTTGCTCATGAGTGCATCGTGTAATTAAATTATGAGTATTGTCTGATGCTACAGTGTGAGATTAAAGCAGTGGTATGGCTTATTATACTTCTTTGAATTGTCAGAAAATACAACCACAAAAAAAGTTAATCAGCGAATCAACCAGACATCAAATGTCAGTGTATGAAACTCAATAGTGACAATCAACAAAAGAAAGCTTCATGCTGCAAGTATACTGGGTAACATTTCATCTGTTTATCTGAATTATTTTGATGTTTGTCACCATTGTTGAGGTTTGTATGATGTCCGGAAAAAGTTGTTTTAAACTTGGTTTAATTTGGCACCGTAGCTTTGTGAACGAGAACACTCAAATCAGTTATCAACTCTATTTTGTATTATTTATCATCTTTTTCACATCTCGACACCCATCACAAAAAGTGACCTACTCAAAGAGGAAAGAGAATTAACTTAATGAAAGTCAAGAGTCCAACTAAAGCAAACATAAACAGTGTCTCACAGAAGTGAGTACACCCCTCACATTTTAGTAAATATTTTATATTATCTTTTCATATGACAACAATGAAGAAATGACACTTTACTACATTGTAAAGTAGTGAGTGTACAGCTTGTATATCAGTGTACATTTGCTGTCCCGTCAAATAAACTCAACACACAGCCATTAATGTGTAAACAGCTGGCAACAAAAGTGAGTACACCCCCAGGTGAAAATGTCAAAATTGGGCCCAAAGTGTCAATATATTGTGTGACCCCCATTATTGTCCAGTACTGCCTTAAACCTCTTGGGCATAGAGTTCACCAGAGCTTCACAGGTTGCCGCTGAAGTCCTCTTCCACATGTTATTGGATACTAGAGACCTTGTGCTCCTCCACCTACCGTTGAGGATGCCCCACAGATGCTCAATAGGCTTTAGGTCTGGAGACATGCTTGCCCAGTCCATCACCTTTACCCACCGCTTCTTAAGCAAGGCAGTGGCCCTCTTGGAGGTGTGTTTGGGGTCATTATCATGTTGGAACAGTGCCCTGCGGCCCAGTCTCTAAAAGGAGGGGATCGTGCTCTGCTTCAGTACATCACAGTACATGATGCCATTCATGGTTCCCTCAATGAACTGTAACTCCCCAGTGCCGGCAGCACTCATGCAGCCCCAGACCATGACACTCCCACCACCATGCTTGACTGTAAGCAAGACACACTTGTCTTTGTACTCCTCACCTGGTTGCCGCCACACGCTTGACACCATCTGAACCAAATAAGTTTATCCTGGTCTCATCAGACCACAGGACATGGTTCCAGTAATCCCCTTTGCAATCTTCTTATAGCCTATCTGTTCTTGAATGAGCCACAGAATCAATAAAATAAATAAATAATGTGTAAAAGAAATGCCTTCCTTTTTGGCGAAAGAAATTCAAACTGTTGAGGTGAATTTCAGGCTTTTACCCTGTGCCAATATAGTTTTAACTAAACTGAAAAACATCATAAAACATAACAGATTCTACATATAAAGCATATTATAATCATATCTTGTGTGCATTTGTCAGAAAAATGTGTTTGTTTATTGTTTGCTTTAACTGTTTCTTTAGCTTTAAGGGGATTTATAGTAGGAACAGAATGTGTAATCTAAACTTCAACACATATAAATAATTAATATTGATGAAGCCTTAGATCCCAGTATTATTTTATAGTGATTTTAAAGTCTTTAATTCAATGAAAACAAGATGTAAGTGCTGTGTATAAAAGATCTGCTCAGAGGAGTGCCCAGGCTATGCTATCTCTTGTCTGTGTTGCACCTTGCAAGAAAAAACTTTTTGAATATAAATAGTTTTGAATTTTGAATTGAATTGAATTTTATAGTTAACCCCATGTTTAGGCTCCTAATAAAATAAAATAAAACACTGGAGAGATTTTTTATGATGAATTTTTTTATAGAATATATTACTTTATATAAAATATTTATGCATATACAAAATATAACATACAAAATGATTTATGTATATACAAAAATATAAATATAGATTACCCAGTGAAGGGCTCTCCTGTCGCCCCTGCAACTGTCATAAAACACAGAAATGAAGTACACCAGAACACTGTTGTAGGGATATTGATAGATTCTCCCTTCAGTCCATTTTGCCTAAAGATCCGGAAGTACCTTCTTAGCTACTGCAGTGGTGTTGATAGCCCATGAGAGATACACAGAAATATGTAAGTCTCAAAACATTTCATAATGACTGGTGTAAGTGCATATAATTGTTCTAAGGCTACAAATAACTTAGCTTAGTTTTAGCAACAGAATAATTGTGGCACACTTCAGACAAAATGAAATTGTGTAAGTACAATGGAATTGAAGATAAAAATAACGGAGTGTGGTGGTCTGTCTTCAGATGTGTCTTGAAGGTTGTGATGGACTCAGCAGACTGTGATGTCGTGAGGACTGGAGGTATTTACATCACTGAGCAACAGAGGTTGAAGGTTCTGGGGATTTTCAATGTCATCGGTTATGTCAGAATCCGTAGATGTTTCGTAACAATCTGAAGACTTGGCAGACATGCCGCAGTGTGTTTCCTGTACCCCTTTACACCAGTTTTTGATTTTCTAGAGTCCAAGAAGGAAAGAAGAACAAGATCCATAGAAAATTATTTAATAATTAAACAGAATTGTTGAAATCTAATTATTTCTAACCCAATATAAAAGAACATTATAAATCTATTTTTTTACAAAGTTAAGATTAAAACATATTCTTGTACTTGCCTCTATATTTTTGTACATGAAATAAAGCAGCAGCAGCAGCACAACAGCTAATATGGGTAAACATATGTCAAGTGCTTTGCTAGTTGAAGAGGTGTTTGGTGATTCAGTTTCTGTTCTTGTGGTGGTCTTTACTGTAACAAACAAGCAATAACGCAAACCAGTTGAAACATACCTACAACCCCAAACATTAACAACAAAGCACTACATAGAGATATTTAAACAGATTAAATGTCAGGTATCTTCATGAATCCAGCTTTAACAAACAAAGTTAGTTGGATCACTAACAGTTTGTGAAAATTGCCTAAAACGGTTTTACTTTGGGCCAAGAAAACAAAGGCAGAATTGAGTAAATGCCTGTTACTAGACCTTCATGTGTCTGAACATTATGTGTTGTGCAGCTACTAGCGTTTATCCAAAGCATCTAAACAGCGATTTAGATTTAAGATGAAATAGACACAACATACATCAAGTCACGTTAACAGCGGTACATTACTGACAGAAGATATAAGAATGCTTACCGACAGTAACATTGAACGGTTCTTCATTGTCGCCGGCATCTTGAAAAACATATAGCCCATCGTCACTCTCCGCCACATTATAAAGAACTATAACGTCTGTGTAATTGCCCGTCAGGACAAAGAATCGATGAGATGTCTTGTTTGTACATCCTCTCCTCTCTTCCTCAGGAGAACAGCGTCTTAAGACAACACTCCCGTTTTTTTCTAATGTCCACCTGCCAACGTGTTTTACTTTAGAGATGTTTCTAAGTTGAGCCTCTCGATCGCCTTCCTTTAACGTCACCGGTCCATTGACAACATCACCTGTTAATGTAAATAATGTTGTTTACCGAATAACTTTCATAGTGTGAATATTTGATTCAATCATGTCATCAACTTAAAAAAGCGTTTTATAGGAGAACAAAACACGAAACAAAAGCACGATGACCATTGCAATACGCACCTTTAACTTTGATGGAAAGAAGAAATATCACGACTGCGTATTGGCTCACGCGCATTTTTAATGTTTTTATCACTTTAAATGCGCAGCGATCACACGTGGAGACATGTAGGGACCGGCAGTGATGTTCCTCGCGGGTACTCGTAATACAGAACGAGTTTACGTCACGCCCACCATGAGCAGGTAGGCTACATCAGGTAAATGCTAGTATTTACCGACCCCGGTAACCAACTACCTTTTATTAAATGTGAATTATAATTCTTATCTTTATCGTTTATTTTGTTTTTAGACAACAAACCAACTGTTTTGCAAATAAAACGGTTTTAAACACCCGTGATGACATCATCTGGTCCGAGGCCTGACACTTCTAGATACTTCCGGAATGTTCCGTCCGTCTCTGCCACCCGAACCGGTTCGAACCAGCTTTTAATGGGTCCGTTGGTTCACCGCTATGCTCCTTTATGTGTTTTGGCTCTAATGTGTTTTTTAAATGTTTTTATTTCATATGATTGAGTTTAATAGCAACTAGCTGTAGCGGTTTGTTTATAACCTGAAAGTAATGAGAATTCGGAATTTCATCAATATTTTGTTTTGTATATCGTGTGTTTAGGTGTTTAACTGTTCAGCAATGATGAAACATTGAATAAATGTGTTTAACATGAATTATTTTAGCTTCTGTTGTGTATGGTTTTTCTGTACAACTCTGATACTCCACATTGACGCTTTTACAAGTGAAGCTTGTCTAGTTTTAAAGCAAGTGTACAGTACACTTATATAACTGACCCCACAACAAGCTGTCATTGAGTAAAGAATTTGTACATAAAATATTACAAAGAGAATTAATTTATTTATGCTGCAATTAAAAGTCAATTAATCGATGCATAGTGAAGAGAATGTAAGCTGTTCACAAACACAAGATAGAGAATAATAATCATATATTTCTCATCACCTGTGTGGGTCAAAGGGATGTGCAGATTTGTATAAACATTAAATCCAAGTTTGTCTACTATGATGTTTTAAATATCGTAGTGAAATATAATGTAAATATATTGGTGACACAATGTTTCTAACTATAAATTGTAATTCAGTGTCATCCATTGTAAACAGTATAACATACATGTTGTTAAACTTCATTAATATTCACATATATTAGTATTTTAATGCATTTCTGTATATCCATATATTCATTTTAGATACCACAGTTGCTAGTTGCCCTTTAAATCTCAAGCATTCACACCCATTAAAATGCTTATGGCAAAATGCAGTTACAGTATATGGTAAAAAAAACATTAAACATACAGTGATCATCAACTACTACCATTTGAAACAGATTTTATTGTTAAATTAACTGTTTAGTTTGATGGCATTGAGAGCGATGCTTGCAGAAACAATGCTATGAATTGCATTGTAAAACCAAAAGCTGAATTCAAAGACCACAGTACAAAAGCCACTCCATCCTCGATCAAGCCATCAACTCAATAAACCTTTGTAAAAGATTATATTCAAGCAGGTTAAAGTGACAAAGTTGTTTTTCTTGTACCAATTGATAGATATGATCGATTATACTATCTTGTAATTGATCCAAATGATACCATAGTGCCGTTCCATGTTGTACGTCACATAAAAAACAAACACAAAATGTATGTCTCTACTCTCGTTCAAAATGTCATTGTCATCGTCTTAAGAAAATACAAAATTGTTTTGTACAAATTTATAGAATATAATACATATTTGAATACAATGTATATACAAAATGCACACAATTTATAAATATGCCTATTTTCAGTAGGTTGTCTGTTTACAAATATAAATACACCTGTTTAAATTTACTCATTAGGCTTGCACATAACTGAGGAAAACTGTACGCATAACACTTACAGAATAGTAAAGAAGCTACAGCCGAAGTAAACATTCAGAGAAAATAGATAAAGTGTTTTTGGAGGTCTACCCATGTGTCTTGAAGGTTGTGATGGTCTCTGCAGATTGTGATGTAAGGAAGCCTGCTGGTTCATTCCATCACTGAGCAACAAAGATCCAAGGGTCTTTACAGTTTTATTGTCACCTATTGTTATGGAATCAGCAGACGCTTCATCTACAGGACAGGTGAGTACTAGTAGAAAACTATATGACTGTGATCCAGCAGCCGCTGCATCCTGAAAACAGTCCAGCAGGTGGTGAGAATGTACCACGTGTCACAAAAAAAGAAAGCACGCAGAGAAAGAGCAGCTCATGCTTTGAAAAGCAGTAAGTGTTGTGATGTTTGTGTTTGTTAATTTTATCATGAATTTGATTCTAATTTAATTATGTTTGTTGTTCTTTCAGAGTATTTTTTTTCTCATTTATGGCCTGTCATCTGTCAACAAGCCAGACTTATGCACTGCATTCGCCAGTCTGTCAAACCTCAATCTTTTAGCACTGACTGAAACGTGGATCTCTAGAGAGAACACTGCTACTCCATCGGCCCTCTTCACCAGCTTCACCCACACTCCCGTCATTCTGGGCGAGGTGACACCTGGAAATTCACTCTTCTTATCTCTGCAATAACTCCTTATTCAAATATCATGCTATTACCATCAGTAATGCTTAAAAAAATTATTGTGTTGTCATCTATCACCCTCCAGGTCAACTGCAACTTCTTAGAGGAGCTTGACATGCTGTTATCCTCAATCCCCGAAGATGGCACCTGGAAACACCCCTCCCACCCACAGAGGAGGACAACAGCTAGATCTTGCCTTGACTCGTAACTGCACATCTAATAATATTCTAGTTACTCCCTGCATGTCTCTGACCGTTTCTTTATCTAGTTGACTGTAACTCTCCCTGTAATATAACCAGCCACCCCAACTCTGTTTCTTTCCGTCGTAACCTATGTTCCCTCTTTCCAACCAGCTTTGCATCCCTGGTGTCTTCCTCCCTACTGACCACAACCCTTTACTCCTCTCTTAACATTGAGGAAGCTACAGATAGTCTTTGTGTACCTTTAACATCCTGACTTGACAATGTCTACCCTCTCAACTCTAGGCCTGCACGTGCATCACCCTCTTGTCCCTGCCTTTCTGAGGCTCTTCGTGACCATCGGACCGAGCAAAAGGCTGCAGAGACCCTGACCTCACTATAGGTATCAATCTCTTCTTACTCCTACTTATTATCTAACTAAATCCTTTTAACTTTCACGTTTCAAGTTTGCTTTCTTTCTAAAGCACATTTATAAACAGCAACCAGACTGACCAAAGTGCTGAACAGTATGGACCATAATATAAAAATAAGATATATATGAAACCCTAAAACCGTGACATTCAAACGCAACAACTCATCACAATAAAACAAAACAGACAATGCATATAAGAGCAAAATTCATCCTTAATCAAATGCTCAGTCGAAATAGTATGCCTTAAAAGAAGATTAAAAAAAGCGTGGACAGACAGTGCTGATCTGATATACGCAGGCAGGCCATTCCAGAGCCTGGGGCCAGCAATGGCAAATGTTCTTTCCCCCTTAGCTTAAGCCCTGCTCTAGGGGTGGATAGAAGGCCCTGAGCCCCAGACCTCACAGATCGTGGTGGAGTATAGGGATGGAGAAGCTCGACAAATAACTCGGTGCCAGGTTGTGTAGTGATTTAAAAACATAAAGTAAAATTTTAAACTCAATCCTAAAATGAATAGGCAGCCAAGGTCTGACTTTTGTTTCCCTGCAATAAATTTTGCAGCTGCATTTTGCACCAAATGAAGGCGATGGATAGAAGATTTGGATGCCCCAATGTAATGGAAGTTACAATAATTCAATCTGGATGCAATCAGTGCATGAACAGCAGTCTCATGAGATTAAGTAGATAGAATAGGTTTAATCTTAGAAAGAAGACGCAATTGAAAGAAGCAGGAGCTGATCACTGCGTTAATTTGCCTGTCAAGACGGAGCTAAATTGTCCGGATCAATATTGTTGCCCCACGATTGCCAGGTGGACCAAAGACAATAACCTCAGTTCTGGATTAATAAAAAAAAAAAAATTGGTAAAACCATATTTTTACCTAGTCAAAACAATCAAAAAGGGAGTTCCGTGTATAAGGATCATTGCGTTTTATGGGGAGTACATTTGCATATCCTCCGCATAACAATAAAATGATACGCCATGTTTACTAAAAATGGAACCCAGGGGGAGTAAGTAAAGGGTGAAGAGAATGGGAGAAAGAATCGAACCCTGGGGCACTCCCCACGAGAGCTCGGCAGAAGGGGAAGAGAATTTTCCAAAGTTTACTGAATAACTTCCATTGGATAAATAAGATTTACCTTAAACCACCAGAGGACGTTGCCATGAATGCCAACACAGTGTTCTGATCGGGATAATAGAATCTTATGGTTAAACTTTTATTTACAAAGGACACCACACAAGGGCCCAATGAGTCAATAGTTTGTTTTAAGAAATGGGGGGGGGGGGAGAACATCATGTAGAGAGTAAGACGGTTTTGGGTAAGACTGATGGACTGAAGAGAAACAGTGTGAAGACAGTCCAAGGTACCAAAGATTAACATATTTAGATGGTGCGTTCAAACAAACTCTTTGCAGCTGCGATTTCAGGGTAACTATCTTTCACAGAAGAACTTTGAAAAATCTTCACATAATGACTCAAAATCACATCAACAGGAGGATTTAAGACAGAGTTAACAGAAAATAAGACTTTAGAGCTATAATGATGCTTTGCTATAACATTAGAAAAATATTTATAATTAACAGATTTTAAAGCATTTTGAAAGGAAACAAGAGAAGATCTGAGCCGATCAAATGAGATGTGCACTTTGTCTGTCTTCCAGACTTGTCTCAACAAGTGAATATTCTCGTTATATTCTCGAGTTAAGCAGATTTAGATGCTGTCCAGCATCCAGGTCCGGTAAAGTTGATTCCAGGGACAGAGACGTACTAGCTTCAAGAAAAGATGGTAGCGAAGTCGTCACGAAAAAGGGGAGAGAAGAAGTGAGACAGTTTTACAGTGGATGCTGCTTTAGGTCTAGACTGCATAGAAGGCATATTAAATAAAAGAGGTAGATGATCAAAAAGCACTGAGTCAGCAGTCTGTACATCAGTTATGTGGAGACCATGAGAAAGAACAAAATCCAAAGCCTATTTGTGTGCGTAGGAGCTTTCACCCACTGCACCAAATCAAAAGAATCAATGATATTAACAAAATCTTTTGTGAACGGTTAAGATTGACAACACGCATGTATGTTAAAATCCCCAAGCAGCAAAAGCTGATTGTACTTGATAACACAGTCACCCACAAAAGCTGTGAAATCATTTATGAAGTCTTTGACCAGATGACTATCAACTCCCTTCTTTCTCTCTCTCCTCTCATGAAGACTGATTTCTCCAAAATTCTTCCACTCACCCGGCCTACCACGTGTCCCCTCGACCCGATCCCCATCATTGACTCCCATAGTATCTATTTTTCCTACTATGGCAGTAAATGGGTGATAAGACCTGATTGGTTACTGACATTCTTCCAAATATCTCCCTTTGTATTTAGCCAAATGTATATGGGTTTGAAACTACAGTACTAATGAGTGAGTAAATGTTGATACATTTTCAGGTAACAAAACCTTAATCTTCACATAAATATAATGATATGATCGTGATTACATTTTTTTAGCATGAATATTAATGTGAATCATGAGGTTAAATGTTGTCTTGGACAGGAACTGTTTCTCTTGCACACTCATCCCACAACATGCATGAATGCTGAACATGTGACTTCATCAGTCTTCCAGATTCTTGTGTGTTGTGTTCTGTGATTAATTGTTAAATTAAACTGAACTATGGATAGCAAAGTGTTTACGGTTTTAAGGATATAAACGAATAAGATTCAAGTTAAAGTTAACAAGTTAACTTTTCTTTACTGTACTTAATACAGAAGCAGCTTATAGAAATTGTGAGAATGGAGAAAGACACCCCACAGCAAACAGTCCTGTAAATGTTGAGCTCTTCTAAGATGCCAGAAGTCATAGTGAGTGAATGGGTGATTCCAGTATATAATGTAGATCTGCATTGTGATTGGCAGAATTAAACAAGCTATTGATATAACATATTTCATCTTGCAATAGGGGAAACAGTAATTCAGAGTGCACTGTATATAATATGTTTCTACATTTTTAAATTTGGAAATATTTACAGATGTTAGAAAAATCAAATCAGGCACTTTCTGTGGTTTTTGTTAAATATAAAAAATGTACTCAATGACAGTAAATTCATAGTAGTATTTATCTGATATAAGTAAATTACTGCATTACTGTCTAGATACAGTGACAGCTTTTCTTTCTTTTTTTAAACCTCTTAGTGTGTTCTGTTTTTTTTTAACCTATTTTTAGTTTGTACATTACATTTACATTTAGTCATATTGCAGACGTTTTTATCCAAAGTACATGCATAAAATTAGAGTTTGATGCACCTGCAACTGCTCCAGCAGTCTCAAAAGATTATTTATTTTCACAGTAATACATAAATAAAATCCTAACACAACAATCTGCCGCATCCAGATACTTTCCTAAATTATCCATTAGAGTGAGGATGGCATCTTCAACTGCACGCCCAACTCTATAGACAAACTGCAGAGGATCCAATTTCCCAATCATCCGTACACTTACAATAGGATCCTTAGCATGTGACTTTTTTGGCAGTGGCATAATAGTACTCTCTTTCCAGGCCTGAGGTACGACATTACAATCTAACAACAGCTGAAAAAGCTGTGTTAGCACTCCCTTCAGTGTTGCACAATCCCTCTGCACCTCACCCTTTATTCCATTAGGCCATATTATGTAAATATGACCATCTCTAGCGCTTCACGCTCACACCTTTATTAACAGTTGTAACTTCATATAACCGCTTTAAAATGTTTATTATTTCGTTTATGATATAGCGCTAAATTGTGCATTTTTAAACCCTGATGATGCTGCTCAATATAAATTGGCTCCAGCTTTTGGCCAAGAACAAACATTTTGCTTTATGAATTTATCAATTTATGTTAAATTAAAATGAGTGGTCATGAGTAATCATGTCAATCATCTCTGGAAATACATAATTATGTGTGCACAGTTTAGTGTATACCACCGACTTGTCTGACTAACGAAAGAGGAAGATCATAACGAATAGTTTTACTAATCCTACTCAATTGTTTGCACGTCTCTCTGGTAAAACAGCTGTATGTTTCATCTAAACCCCATTGCATGCTTTCAAATCATAAAGATAACGTTGGATTGTACAAATGATATACAAGTTATCTAAATTGAGGTCCAAGGTATGCAAATGTATATAAATGTTATGGTAAGCGAGACTGTAAACACACAAGGGCGGTTTAACACACAGGGTTACGGTCTAGTTTCATTTTGTCTCAAGATGCACACCAGTAATGTTTTCTTGTAAGGCATGTTTGTAAAAAATACTCAAATGTCCTAATTTAACATGTCTTTTGATATCATGAACTGTAATTTTACAATTTAATGCCAATAGATGAATACCATGTTTTTCTTGTGCAATTATATAGCTTAAAAATATCATTAAACATAATTAGATCCTTATCTACACACACACATTGTGTTTGTTTATGACTTAACAAGTGATTTGTTATCCCTATGTTAAGGCTACTTCAAAAACACACTTTGGACTTTTTTTTGATGATGATGGGTAATACTGTTTTATTTTTCAAAGCATTGTATATCCATTATTATAATGTTTATACAACGTAATACTGTTCATTTAAAAACATTTTTATATTTATAAAATATAATCAACATTTGTATACAGTGTATACGAGTTAAATAATAGTAAAGAAGCTACAGTAGAACTAAATTTTGTGAAGAATGAGAGAGAGCGTTTGTAACAAGGATTCCGATGTGTCTTGAAGGTTCTGATGGTCTCAGCAGATTGTGGTGTTGTGAAGGTTGGGAGATCGTTTCATCAAGGTTCATTGCAGTTTTTTTGTCACCTGTTGTGATGGAATCATCAGATGCTTCATCTTCAAAATCTGAAGACTGGACGGATGAACGATGGTGTGGTTCCAGTTTTTTCTGCAACCGCTTAAAAAAAAAAATGAGTGAAACAAATCAAGACATGTATAAAACGTGTGTGGATGATCAGGAATACAAACATCTAATGACAGTATGATGATTTCTTATTAAAATGGGAAAATCAATAAAGCTTAAGATTAATGAAGAAAAAATGTTTGTATTAATACTTGCCTGTTTAATATATAGAGATAATTTATAAGAAATGAAACAGAGCAGGCCAACAGCTGCGGGGGTGCATAGTACGACAACAAGTGTGATGTAATTGATAGAGGTGTCTGTTGGGGTAAGAGGTGGATGTTTTGTGATTCTGTTAATTTCCAATGGTTCTGTAAGAGAAAACAAGTACAAAAACAAATATTTTCACAAATTTAGCCTCAAACTGCATCACTCAATAATAATAATGGTTTCACTAATTATTATTAACTGGGTTTGCGTTGTTAAAATGCAGAAGAACAACAGCGAAGTGTTTGAACCTGCATTTACATATCAGAGCACATATTTTGTGTTGTGTTGTGACTGACACAATATATAAACCATAAATAAAGTACTAAATAAACAGGTTAAACCACTCAATCATAAACATACCTTTACATATAAAAATAAAATGTAATCTATTAACAGGCTTGTAAAAAAAAGTCTCAATGTTATGACATCGACGTTGTTAAATCAATATAAAAAACAAAACGGACACAGATTTTATATTTCATTCCAAATCACAGTTTTGGTGATTGTTTATAGGATACCAACTTCGCCAAGTCACCCTAGCAACGCTGACCAACACTCACCGACAACAACCTGGATTCGCTTCCTCTTGGCCTCCATTCCTTGATCTCCATTAGCCTCAAAAATGTAAGATCCAGAGTCACTGGTGGTAACATCATGAAGAGCTATAGAAACTTCTTCATCTGTGATATGGACAGAGATTCGGGGGGATGTGGTGTTTAAACAGCCCTTTTTCTCCTCACCAGGGGAACAGTAAAGGAAGACAATTTTCCACGTTTCGCACTTATGTAACACCCGGATATGGACGAGTTTCAGTCCAGAGATGTCGACGGTTTTATCCACTGTATCGCCTTCTTTTACCTTCACAATCTCATCGCCAATCACAGCACCTATCAAAAAAAGACATTTCTCTGTAAACAATTACGTTACTATGTGTGAGCAATAAATATTGATATTTTAAAACAGTTCCAATCTTACCTCTTACTTCGATGATCTGGCACATCAAGATCCACGCAATGATGCTGCGCATGGTTAACGCGACACCGTGTCCTAACCAGACGCTGCGTGATAATTTAAGATCCGATGACAAACACTCACCGTCGTGGCTGATTAAAATTAAAACTGTTTAAAAGATCTAAGTTTGGTCTAAAAGATCTAAGTTTGTCCTAAAAGATCTAAGTTTGGTCTAAAAGATCTAAGTTTGGTCTAATAGATCTACGTTTGGCCCTTTGTCATGACCAGGCGTCGCGTCTGGATAGGACACGGTGTCACGCTCTGTAATTTCCGTAAGTTGGTCTAAGAACACTAGTATATAGAACAGTAGTATAAAAGAAAAAGAATGATAAGAAATAACGTAAATAAAGAATATATTCGTGAAAACTGCGATGCGATGTACGTTACGACGAGTATCAGGAAAGGGAAGAATAGACGAGGAGGAGTGTGGCTCGAATATGATTGGTAGATTCACTTAATTCCCGCCCACAGCGCGCAGGTACAGGTATAGAAAAATCTTTTTTAAGAGATGTGAATTTTTTAACGTTATTGCTGCTTAGTTTTTATGCAACTAAACGGGTGCTGTGTAAATAAGTCATTTTATAAATGTGAAACATTGCATACAAATGAAAACATTAAACCAACGAGCTCTTAGAGGTCCATCTCAAATTTGACATAATTTATAATACGATTGCTAATGCTTTCGTAAAAGTACATTTTTATAGTAAACAATAAAAACCAGTGAATATTCATTTCATTTCACAAGTAACTATGATGAACCATATTTTAATTAAACTACACGTTAGAGGTCAGTGCATAAAAATAAGGAGGCCAAGTAAAGATTGTTTTCTCAGTCTGCAGAATGAGAATGTTGAATTTTATTTATTATTTTTATTTCATATTCTGATTTTGTGTGCCGTACACATCTTCATGACTGTATTGACAGATGATCGAGAGTGATCAAGAATAATAATATAATCTACATCAACTGGACAGACGTGTGTGGACAGTAGGCCTATGTGAGTTTACAGTGTTTGCTCTTGTCAAACAGCCGCTGCGTCACGCAAGCAGTCCAGCAGGTGGCGCAAACGAGCCACGTATCACAGAAAACTGAAGGTGTTGGAGATGGTGTTTCATTAAATTAAATATGAAAGATTTATGACACACTTTGGTTTGTGTGAATGTTACAATAATGCTTCATACTAGTTAAAATGTTTTAAAGCTCAAAATGTTATTCTGTGTTTGTTGTGATGTTATTTTCAGGATGTATGTGGTGTTTCTCTCAGTGACTTCACTGATCAAACATCTCCAGATCTTCTGCTTTCTGTCTGTAATGAAGAGCAGAAGACATCAGTGAAGCTGCTGGACTGTGAGATGGAGATGAAGACACAAATCACAGAAACAGGAGTACAGACAGCTAGAGGGGATTTGATTTATCTAGTTATGTGTCTTCCACAAACATTGCAGATATAGTTTCAGACCTGCTCAGTGCAATTGTTACTGTGTCTACTGTGTTTTCATTTTAGACATGAGGGATGTGAAGGATGAGAAATGAGAACCAAATGAAATAGAGAAACCTCATTTAAAAAATAGAGAAGAATCTCTGAACTGCTTGGATACTGAGCAGAATTTCTCACACAAAAATTCCTTAGGTCTCAGCGTGGAAAGATATTTGCTCATTACTACGGCCTTGAAAATTTTATCACAATTTGGTCTAACAAATGTGATCATTGTGAAAAAAACCTTTAGAGGGCCCTTAAAAAAGACCTTTATTCATAAAGAAGACCTTAATGCACACATGGGAGATCACACTGGAGAAAAGCCTTACACATGTCATCAATGTGGAAAAGTTTTTGCACAAATGGTGACTCTGAAAGAGGAGTGAGATCGTTTCAGTGTGAACAGTGCAGTAAAACTTTCATTTCAGCAAATAACCTGAAGCAACTCATGAAGCTTGTGGTCTGGGACGCTGATGTTATAATATTGCGAATTACATTTTTAGATGTT
Source organism: Triplophysa bombifrons (assembly GCA_029783895.1). NCBI lineage: Eukaryota > Metazoa > Chordata > Actinopteri > Cypriniformes > Nemacheilidae > Triplophysa > Triplophysa bombifrons. The sequence goes on from CM056463.1 coordinate 20,696,408, forward strand.
ATGTCAGCAATGTTAATATTTTTATCCATTTTTTATGAAACTGTCGGCCTAAAATCCACAATGCACATGTTTGAGTAATAAGAATTCATTTTGAGGCATTCAAAGCATTTGAAAGTATATTTGAAGATGTATCAATTTAAGATATTTATGCATTTCAGTGTTTTCTGCTGTTTTCTCTGCACTGTTGGTTTAGATGTTGGCCATAATGCTGTCAAGCAGACAAAATCATGGTATTTTTTCTTTTGTCATTAACATTTATTAAAATTAACAGAATTATAATCTCTTGCAACATTTACTTATCTTTGAGTATTTGAGGCTTGTTTATGAGTGTTTTAGATTTTTAAATGACAATGTCTGTCAAACCTGGTGAGATTTTTTATCGCTCAAATATACAGTACAAGACAGGGAACAGCCCAAATAACCGCGAAAAGCACAAACAAAAAGGAAAAATAAATACACAAAGGGGCAGGAATAGACAAACAGCTGAAAATAATTCTAATGAAAAAGATTGAAATAAAATAAATACCGGTTAGTCATTTTAATTTCTTCTCGTCTGTAAAAACTTTACATTTGTTCAAACTGACTGTCATTTAAAAGCATGACAAATTTTTTTAACTAATATAATTAGACGCTGCGTGTCGCTCTCAGTCCAGCAGGTGGCGCCAGCGCATCACGTGACATAGAAAACAGACAGTGAAGAAAAGGCATCTAAACCAACAGTACGTACCTAGAGATGTGTTGTGTTCTTCATTATTATATATGCGATTTATTTTTATTTTTGATTTCTCGCATACTGTAACTTAATGCTTTTATCGGACGTTTTAAAATCTTGAGATAGTAAATGTTTTAGATTGAGGTTATTCTGTGGTAAGAAACGTTTTTCCTCATTTAACAAGACCGCACTCGTCGTTTTGTAGCGTTAAGGTTTTCTTTGAGCTTTATGAGTGTTAATATAATTTTGATGTTGTGTCAGATGTCCATGATGATGGTGCAGGTGGATGTGATGTGCTGTAAATCAGTAGGAACTGATCTGTCTATGCTGGATATTGATGATTTGATGACAGAAATCTGTCAGCTGAAGAAAGAGGTGAAGTTACTGGAGACAAAACTCAGAGAGAGAGACCAACTCAACAGAAAGGTTTGGACGCATGTCATGTGTATGATATCTATACATGTTACATTGGTCTTCATACTAGATTAAATGTATCAAAGCACTGAAATGTATGTTATTTTCAGGATGTATGTGGTGTTTCTCTCTGTGACTTCACTGATCAAACATCTCCAGATCTTCTGCTTTCTGTCTGTAATGAAGAGCAGAAGACATCAGTGAAGCTGCTGGACTGTGAGATGGAGCTGAAGACACAAATTAAAGAAGAACAAACAGATGAAGATGATGTATTTTATTCAGGTGTGTGTCTGACACAAACACTATCAGCATTGTTTCCGAAGTGGTCAGTGCATTTATTTGTTACTGTGTCAAATTGATCATAATGATTTTCTGTGTTCATTTTAGACCTGATGGAGGTGAAGGAGGAGAAATCAGAACCAAATGAAATGGAGAAACCTCATTTCAAAACTGAAGAAGAATCTCTGAGCTGCTTAAACAGTGATGACTTCTCACCCCAAAAGTCTCAAAGTGCAACAGTCAAATATTCTTGTACATGGCCTCAGTGTGGAAAGATCTTTACTTATTACTACAACCTTGAAAAGCACCTCACAATGCACTCTAGAGAACGATCTTGCATATGTTATCAGTGTGGAAAGACCTTCCGTCGTGAATACCACCTTAAGAGGCACATGAGAATTCACACTGGAGAAAGGCCTTATAAATGTGAGCAGTGTGGAAAAAACTTCATTCGTAAAGAAGACCTTAATTCGCACATGAGAGTTCACACTGGAGAAAAGCCTTACAAATGTCATCAGTGTGGAAAGATTTTTTTTTATATCTATGACCTTGAAAAGCACATAACAATTCACTCTACAGAACGTTCTTACAAATGTTATCAGTGTGGAACGACCTTCCGTCGTGAATACCATCTTAAGAGGCACATTAAAATACACACTGGAGAAAAGCCTTATAAATGTGACCAGTGTGGAAAAAACTTCATTCGTAAAGAAGACCTTACTTCGCACAAGAGAGTTCACACTGGAGAAAAGCCGTACAGTTGTGAGCAATGTGGAAAGAGTTTTGCATGGACAGTGAATCTGAAAGAGCATCTTCTCCTACATTCTGGAGTAAAATTTCAGTGTGAGCAGTGCAATAAAACATTCATTTCAGCAAATAACCTGAGACGACACATGAAGCTTCATGTCTGGGATGGCTGATCTAGTAATGTAGCAAATCTAATTTTTTATTTCGAATTTATGTTATTTCAGCAATGTTTATATCTTAATAGTATATATTGTCTGAAGAAAAAGGCGTTTGTACAGTTTTGGGATCTCATTTTGTTAAAGTGTCTGTGTGATATGAATTCTGAGAAGATACAGTTCATCTGATTCACAGTCTGCAGTCAAAACAACTGTTATTACACAACGAGCGACTCAATGTTTTTCAGGTTAGTGAAGGCAAATTTTTTTTATACTAATGGCACCATGAAATGGAAGTTCTGATTGACTTATTTTCCGCATCGTGACATTTATCCGAGTGAAACGCTTTATTTAAACTTTCCCTTTTATATAGGTTTGTTGTAAATTGGGCCTGGAGGGGAAGGCTTTAAAATGCCTGGCCTTGGGACAGTCAGTAAAGTCCCAACCTCTTTTTTTTGCTGATGTCATGTGGTGAAGAGTTGTTGTTGAGAGGGGGAGAGGAGCTTAATGTTTTATTTAATTTGATTAAAGATTACAAGTGCAAATTAATTAAAAAAAATCATGGTTTATGGATAAATCATTTATAATAAACACTACATCACTGTTTTAAACACTTAGAATTTTCCTGTTTGATTTCATGGTGACTTGTCACTCTGTAACAAGTCAACTGGGTCAAGCTGTTTTAACTTCATATTGAAAAAAGGGAAAATATATCATTAACAAATAATATGGTTAACTGAATTATAACATGTTGTGTTGCACAATTTCTTAAAAGTTTTGACCTCACGTATCTGTGAAAAAGTATAACTGACCACCACATATAAAAATATGTCCGAAATATAACGTAAAATTAGTTGGTAACCATGTTTTTTAAATTAAATATGCTATTTATTTCAGTTGCAGCCATGAGTGGTTTCTTGAAATATTGTAATTATCAATTGTTGAAAAGATGTAATTGTTCTTCCATTATCTATGTGTAACATTGAAGAATGCAGAAGTATAGACGAAAAAATTCACTCTGCTTTCATTAATCCATTTGTGCTTAAACCATGTTAATGTTCATGTTGAGTATGAAGTGATAGAAAACGTAATGGGGGCCTGTGTCGAGTAGAGCTTTAGGTTTGGCAATGCCACATGAAGATTCATACAGGTGTGAAGCCTTATATCTGTACCTTCTGTGGAAAGACTTTCTCAAGACTCTCGAAATCTTAAAAAGCATGAGAAAGCGCACACGGGTGTGAAATCTCATGTCCTTTAAATGTGGCAAAACCACTGTACATCTTGGAAATTTACATTTATGCATTTGGCAGACGCCTATTACCCTTCGACTTGGAAATGTGAAACAATACAACAAATATCACATTTAGAAGTTTTGCAAAGACAGCAGAGTTCATAGACGTGTTCAGATCAGAAGATCCCTGAGATCCTCAGCAGTAACATGTTAAAATGACTAGTGATGGAGTTTGTTTTGACATTTACTCAATGTTTTCTTACGAGTGGAATAGTAATTCTGCAAAAACAATGGAATGTTAATTCAGCATTTTGAGTTTAATTCAGTAAGTTACTGACAAAAACACACAATGAGTGTTAAAAACCGTGTTAATGAAAGCAAACGTTTAGATAAATTTGAGGCATTCAGAAGCAATTGACTTGATTTTCACAAGCAGATCTGAATTTTTTGAAAAGCTGTATTGAGAAGTTATTTGCAAAATTTTCTGCTGTTGTCTCTGCACCGCTGGTTTTGTGCTTTGAAGAGTTTTAAATGGACTCCTCAGTTATCATTCTAAATGATTAAACTGCCGAAACAGATTGCTGCGTGCATGTCAGTTCACATTATGTTGTCATTAACGTTCATTCAACTACATTGTATTTACAATGTTTCAATTTCTTAACTTTAAGGCCAAAATTCACAGACAGGGTTTAGCTTAAACCAGGTCTAAGCCTAGTTAAGTAGTATTATTAATGGAGGTATGTTAAAAATTCCATGGTAAATAACATCACGTTATATATGTCATTAGAAGTTATTTTTAGTTAAGACAGCTGGATCTTGCATTTTAGTCAGCTTTTGTTCCACTTTGTCTGTGAAACAATTCACATGTGTTTAAGATACATATAGACCAACATTAACTGGATCAGGTTTTTCTATGTTAATTGTCATGTCAAAACCAATCATTAATATGATTGTCACTTCACTTGACCACACTTTGACTTTTATCGAAACACATGATCGAAATAAAAAATTGCAAATCTGAGAAATGATGGGTGGCAACTACTGTAAAGGGTGCGTCATCCTCCAGTCCTATCATTCTGGAGTGAGATCATTTTTAATATTCTTGTGAAATTATTTGTGTTTAATTTTTTTTCCCTTGCACTGCTGGTTTTGCACTTCGAAGAGATTTAAATGCACTCCTCAACTATTATATTAACCGACAAAATAGGCATCTTTCATAAATATATATAATATTGTCCATAATTTAATCAAATGAACTGATTTATAACATTTTGCATTTCCACAGTTTTTTATCTTGAATTATTCAAGACCTTATTGTAATCTAGATCTGTCAGACATGGTCTCTTCATGCTGACAGTTATGTCTTCATGAAAGACACATAATTTCAGCGCTTACATGTAGAAAAGCTTGTACAGACTTTTGTTAAAAATATATAAACCATATCTAACATGTCTGGGATCTGGGTCTGATGTAGTAATTTAGCAAATCCAATTTTTAGGTATGTTATTTCAGCAACTTTTAGCCCCTTTTTATATCAATATTTTAGGAAACTGTTGGGTTACCAGAATCCGAAGAATAAGGGCTGTGTGCAGTTTGGGGTTTTATAATGTTAAAGTGTTATGGCCGACGCATTCTGAGTAGATGCAGTTAATCTGATTCACAGTTTGCAGTCAAAACAAATGTTATTACATAATGAGCAACTCAGTTTTTCAGGTTAGTGAATTCACATTTTTAAATCTTAAAGGGTTTAATAAGTCATTCAGAAGCAAGTGAAATAGTGAACCACAGCGGAAGAGCGGGTAACTATGGTAAACGACTGTTGTCAGGCAGACGCTGCGTCTCACTCCAGGTCTGCAGGTGGCGCTAACGCAACACGTCACATACAAACAACAGGTCGAGGAGGAAGGTGCAGTTCGCGTATGAACCGCAGTAAGTGTTTGTTTTTATTATTTTATATGATTTATATCTGTGAACCAGTCTGTGAAAACAGACAAAAGTATCAGAGTGTAACTGAGATATGACCAGCATCAAAGTTCGATTTTAACCGTTCATTTCATTATCATTTAAATCCTTGCCGTGACATTCAGTCAATAATAAAAATATCGCTGTTATATTTCCACATGATGCTCTTTACATGATAATGTAGATATATGTTATGCTTAAAACATTGAATTACAAAAATGTCTTTTCACAGACTGTTTGTTTTCTCACTTACTATAACTTCCTGTTTTTACCGAACGCTTTCAAATCTTTAGATCGTAAAATGATTTCAGATTAATTTACTTCTGTTGTCAGAAAACCTTTATTTAACAGAGCTTCTCTCGTGTATGATCACATTAAAATGGGGTTTTGAGTTTGAAGATTATATGCTGTTGTGTTCAGATGTCCATGATGATGGTGCAGGTGGATGTGATGTGCTGTAAATCAGTAGGAACTGATCTGTCTATGCTGGATATTGATGATTTGATGACAGAAATCTGTCAGCTGAAGAAAGAGGTGAAGTTACTGGAGACAAAACTCAGAGAGAGAGACCAACTCAACAGAAAGGTTTGGACGCATTTCATCTTTACATGAATGACTGTCTGTCAGACAACTGTTATTGTTTTAAGTGCTGTAGATCAAACTTGCTGTTTTCACTTTGAGGATCAAACAAATATCAGATTCGTATGGATGAGGGTTTTGATTTGCATTTTTAAACCTTTATAGATTTTATTTTGAGTCTTTAACTATTCAATACTTTAAATAAATACTTTTGTCATTATTTTCTTGCAGTCAGATTGTTTCTCAACCATATGTCAGTGAAACACAAAAGAACATTTATTTATTACACACTATGATATATATAAATGTAACATTGGTCTTCATACTAGTTTAAAGTGGTCATAGGATTCAGCTAAAACTAATATTATTGTTTGTTTTAGATGTAATGCAATATGTGTATACAGGATTTAATGTTCAAAAACGCTGTATTTTCCACAAACCGAGCATGTTTGTATCTCCTCTTTGCCCCCCCCTTTCTGAAACTCACTGAAACTTTCAGATTTTTAACAAAGTTTATCACTCTTAAAAGCGAGGAGTACTGTGATTGGCTAATACTGACATGTGCGCCCACCTTACTTGCGTATACATTTTTGCAGTCTTAGTCAATTCATACCATGAACTGAGGTAGATTTGTGGGAGTGTGGGTACACGAGGCGTTTCAGGCAGGTCTGGGTGAGCATTCGCTTTAAGATAGAATGCATCTTTTGTTCCCACAGTTTCATTTTGTGCAATTTTACGGGTCTAATGCACGCATGGGCAACTTATAACACACCTAAGACACAGAGAAACATGTATTCGCGCCATACGACCCCTTAAAATGTATCTAATCTCTGAATGTTATTCTGTGTTTGTTGTTATGTTATTTTCAGGATGTATGTGGTGTTTCTCTCTTTGACTTCACTGATCAAACATCTCCAGATCTTCTGCTTTCTGTCTGTAATGAAGAGCAGAAGACATCAGTGAAGCTGCTGGACTGTGAGATGGAGCTGAAGACACAAATCACAGAAGCAGAAGTACAGACAGAAAAAGGTGATTTGATTAATTCAGATATGTTTTCGCCCATACTGTTTAACCGATAATACTACAAACATGTGAACACATCAGTATAGTTGCAGATGTTCTTATTGCACTATGCGTAATGTCATAATATTGTTCATAATGATTTTCCCTGCTCATTTTAGATCTGATGAAGGTGAAAACAGAAATGACAGAATCAGGACAACAAACAGATGGATGTGATATGATTTATCCAGGTATGTATCTTTCCTTACTGCTTAACCAGTAATGACACAAAGATATGGGTTGATTGCACCAGCTGAACGTACACCTGGCTGCCTGACTAGTTCGTAAGTCCTGTGTTGGATTTGTTCAGAAGTGCACATTGCATTTTTTATGTCATATTAAACATCATTATTTTCTTTGTTCATTTTTAGACCTGATGGAGGTGAAGGAGGAAAGATTGGAACCAAATGAAATAGAGGAACACCATCAATTCTTCCCTATAGGAGAATCTCTGGGTAGCTGGGAGGTTGCGAAGAATTTCTCCTTGAAAAACTCTGGGAGAGCAGCAGACAAAGATTCACGTGCCTGCCCTCAGTGTGGAAAGAGCTTCACTCGTAAATCTGATCTTAATAAGCACATAAGAAGTCACACTGGAGAACGGCCTTACGCATGTGATCAGTGTGGAATGACCTACATTCATAAACACCACCTCAACAGGCACATACAAATGCACATCGGAGAAAGATCTTTTAAATGTGACCAGTGTGGAAAGACCTTTGTTCGTAAAGACAACCTTAATGTGCACAAGGAAGTTCATACAAAGCCTTACAGGTGTGACCTGTGTGGAAAGTGCTTCTTGTATCAACACATCCTTCAGGCTCACATGAGACGTCACCCAGGAGAGAAAGCTTTCAACTGCACCTGTGGACAGAGTTTTAAAGAATCAAAACATCTTGAGACTCACAGGAAGAAGTGCTGGAAAGTTCATCCAAATGAAACTGTTCAGATCAGAAGATCCCTCAGAGTTACAAGTGATGGAATTTGTCTTTGACTTTAACTGAATGTTTATTTTCAAGCAATGCTAATTCTTAATGTTTTTTTAGGAAAGTTAATATTTTATCAATGTTTTGATTTTATTTTATAAGTGGGCTCCTGGCGAGGGCTACTTGTTTGGCAACCGAATGTGAGGTTTCTGGGATTTCAGGATTCTGATGCTCAATTCTGATTTGAAACATCGCGCATGCATGAACGCAGCCTGAGCCAAGAATACTATTTAGCCATGATTGACGAACGCAAAATGTGCTTGATGTTAGCTCTGAGATATATGACAAGTTCACCAAACATAAATATGATTTTGAGGCGAAGAAGGAGGAGGAAAAGAGACATCATTGCAGTCTGCGCATATGCTTTGATTGTTTAATCAAATTGTTTAGTGTCTTTGATTTTACTACATCCACAAGTTCTTCCTCCTGATCATACGTTATAAAACTGCGGACAAGTGCCAAATGGTTGCCGTTTTAATGACGTACAGACCGCAATGCCTCAGAAAATACGATCTGCCTGTTTATAACAGTCACATTGACACATACAGTATCTGATTTATATCTGATCTATTTCCACGTATGAATAAGGCCTGTAACTGATCTCGAAATATCCGAATGCATGCCTTTTTCTCCAGTTTACACTATGGTGGGTCAAATCCGATCTGTGTCACATTGGATGAAAAAATCGGAATTGGGTCACATTTAACTGGCAGTGTAAACGGGGCCACAAAGTTTTGAGGAGATACAGCTCATCTGATTCACAGTCTGAAATCAAACCTGTTATAACACAATGAGGCACTTTAAGGATTTTCCACTTTGCCAGATGAGTGGATCCAAATATTTAAATATTAAAGGTTTAATTTGAGGCATTTAGAAGCAAGTGAACTGGATTTTCATAAATTGAGATGTTTATGAAATAAGTCAAAATCTGTATTACTTGAGAAAAGTGCTTGGGTTTAAATGTTTGTGTGTGTGTGTGTGTGTGTGTGTGTGTGTGTGTGTGTGTGTTCCTTGATCACTTGACATATGATGGCTGGACTTTTTTGTAAATAAAAAAAACGCATCTTAGATGTGTCTAAATTTATTTTTTTGCCTACTGTGCTCAACAACACAGCATATAGCGTTTGTTCTTATTGTAAAATGTGTCTAGATTTCTCATCGGGTGTTGCCTATTCAAGAAAGCAGGCTTAACTTAACCATGAACTTTCGGTTGATTAACCCAAAACCTGCTTACCCTGATCATGTCGGTTCCAAAAAACCTGATAATTATAAGTTCATCAACTTCCTGCAATATACACAGAGTTAACGCGCGTTTACAGAAACAACATGAAGAAATTGTCAATGAATCACAGATTTCAAGAGTCTCCATGGAAACGACCGGGAAGCTTAAGGTAAAACAACGTTATAAATCAGAGGTGTTTTTCACAGAAGACTTAAATCTACATCAGTGTATAAAGTGCGGAATAAAAATCCTAAAATTTTATTATTTAATTTATGTGTTTATAAAACTATAAACGCTATAAATTAATTATTTAATTAAGGATATAAATATGTTAAATATATGCACTATTTTTGTACTATAATATTAAAAATATATACTCATCTCGGGTATCTTTGTTACATAAACCGTAGATTTATTGAGATGTTTGTAACTGATATTTTAACGTGTTATTTTACCAAAATTGTGTTGTGCATCTGTATTTGATCAAATTGCAAATTTTGAAGGCAGTATTGGGCCTATTTTTTGTTCCTTCTCTGTATCTTCCTTTTTCCAAATCTACCTTTATTTGTCTAGCTTTCCTGTAGCTCTGTGGTAAGAGCATTGCGTTAGCAACGTAAGGTTGTGGGTTCGATCCCAGGGGATTGCAAATACCTATGTAAAATGTATAGGATAAGAGCAATGTAAATCGCTTTGGATAAAAGTGTCAGCCAAATGCCTAAATGTAAATGTTTATTTGATTTTCTGAAAAAATGACTTTGCATATCAGCTTTATTTGCAACAGTTTCTGATGTAGTCATTATTAATGGAGACTCTTTTAATAGTAGAAACTACTAAATTGGTCTTAATTTTGGAAAATATTGTGTAATGCTTTTCAGTACACTACACCATGTATGATAATTAATTTTCAGCAGAGGATGAAGGTCTGCAGGGACAGAGGTAAATGTTTAAAATGTTAGGCTCAGTCATATGTCCAATATGTCATGTAGCCTATATACTGTATATCCATTTCGAATACACAAACATTTTGTTTGTTTCTTTGGACCTTGTTTGCTAAAAGGCCATAGCTTTCCAAATGTCAAAAGAGATGGAAAAGGCCTATCCTGAAAGGCTAATTGTAATTTGGAGAATGGCTTTTCAATACTAAAGTGTAGGAGGAGGCTGATGATCAGAAAGACATTTTTAAGGAATACAGTCAATATGAAAAACCTTAAGTCTTAAGTTTTTATGTTTTTTATGTAATGAACATACAATTTTTTTTTTAAATTAAATATGTAAACAATATGCCATAGGTGATGCCATTTGGGGTTTTATTCATAAATGTTATGTGGTAATGTCAATTTGACAATAGTATTTTTTTTATTTAAAAAAACTCTGAGTTCCTGACAAGTGCTACTTGAATTTCCTTTTTAAAAGTATTTGGCAACCGGAGGCCATTGAAAAGAAGGTTTGTGTAAGTTGAATTGTGTTTGTTTTTACTGATGACCAACATGTTTTGAAAAGATAATCTATCTCAAATCAAACCAGTCATCACACAATGAGCCAAACTGAGGATATGCCAAAACCATGTTAGTGAAAGCAAACGTTTGAATATCAAAGGATAAATTTGAGGCATTCAGAAGCAATTGACTTAATTTTCACAAGCAGATCGGTTTATGAATAATGTGAAAAAGCTGCTTTACTTTGAGAAGACTTTGAGTTTTCATGTCCCTTCTGTTGTCTCTCAGTCTGCACTGCTGGTTTAGTGATCAGAACAGATCGCTGCAAGCATTACAATTTGTTGTCATTAACGTTTATTGAATTTAATAGTATTACAAAATATTAGATTGAAACAATTTCTTAAATTTAAGGCCCATGTTTATAGACAGGGCTTAGCTTAAACCAGGTCTAATCCTAGTTACATTTTGTTAAAGTATATGCCATAGTAACAAAAACATCATATTTAAATTCATTACAAATTATTTTCATTTAAAACAGTTCGAATTTACATTTTAATCGGGATTTGGCTTAAGCCTTGTCTGTGAAACCAGTCAATTGTGTTTATTATTTTAGTATAAAGACCAACATTACTTAGATAAGATGAGGTCATGTTAAAACCAATCATCAAATTGATTATTACTGCATTAGGGTAAAAAACGTCCTATCCTTGACCACACTATAATTTTTATTGAAACATGATCGAAATAAGAAATGTTAACAAAATAAATGATGAGTGGGTAACTATTGCAAAGGACGCGTCATCCTCCAGTCCAGCAGGTGGCGCAAACGTAGCAAGTGTCACAGAAAACAGCGCGCGAAGAGCAACTCGCAGCTTCAACAGCTGTAAGTGTTGTTTATGTTTTTCTTTACTTATGTGATTCATATTTGTGTCTTTTTTTGCTTATTGTAGTGAACTATTACTGTTTCTTTTCCGTACACTTTCAAATCATGAGATGAGTTACTTCTGTAGTCTTGTTTAGTTATTTTAGTTATGAAAAATAATCATGAAAGCCCCTCTCATGTGACGTTTTGCGCTTTATGAGTGTTAATATAATTTTGATGTTGTGTCAGATGTCCATGATGATGGTGCAGGTGGATGTGATGTGCTGTAAATCAGTAGGAACTGATCTGTCTATGCTGGATATTGATGATTTGATGAGAGAAATCTGTCAGCTGAAGAAAGAGGTGAAGTTACTGGAGACAAAACTCAGAGAGAGAGACCAACTCAACAGAAAGGTTTGGACGCATGTCATGTGTATGATATCTATACATGTAACATTGGTCTTCATACTAGATTAAATGTATCAAAGCACTGAAATGTATGTTATTTTCAGGATGTATGTGGTGTTTCTCTCTGTGACTTCACTGATCAAACATCTCCAGATCTTCTGCTTTCTGTCTGTAATGAAGAGCAGAAGACATCAGTGAAGCTGCTGGACTGTGAGATGGAGATGAAGACACAAATCAAAGAAGAACAAACATATGAAGGTGATGTGATTTATTCTAGTATGTCTCTTCCCTTAGTGGTGAACCAGTGATGATATAAAAACATGAACACTATTGTTATACTTTCAGAAGTGCTGAGTGCTTTTTTGTGCAGTGTGATATTGATCGCAATGATTTTCTCTGTTCATTTTAGACCTGATGAAAGTGAAGGAGGAAAGTTCAGGATTGAATGAAATTGAGGAACAACCTCATCGTCTCATAATTGGAGAAGAATCTCTGAGCTGCTTGAACACTGAACAAAATTTCACATCAAAAATTAGACAGATAGCAACAGACAAACAATCTCCCTCCTGCCCTCAGTGTGGAAAGATCTTCGCTCATAAATCCAAACTTACTAGGCACATGAGAATTCACACTGGAGAACGGCCGTACACATGTGATCAGTGTGGGATGACCTTCACTAGTAACTTCCACCTTAAGAGACACATGAAAATTCACACTGGAGAAAGATCTTATAGATGTGACCAGTGTGGAAGGACCTTTACTCGTAATGACCACCTTAAAGACCACATGAGACTTCACAATGGAGAGAAATCTCACCACTGCTCCTCATGTGGACGGAGTTTTGAAGATTCGACGCGTCTTGAGACTCACAGGAAGAAGTTTTGTCAAGAGAGCCAAGTTCATCCACGTGAAAGTGTTCGGATAAGAAGATCCCTGAGATCTACTGAAGTAGGCTAACATGTTAAAAATGACTTGTGATGGAGATGGTCTTTGACCTTCAATGAATGTTTCTTATAAACAAATTTAATAATTCAGCAAAGGCATTTTGTACACTCTTATAAATAATGGTTCTTAAAGGGTTTTTCACAGCGATGCTTTGAAAGAAATATTTGAGTTTTTTCAAAGAACATTTTAAAACAAAGGTTTATAGAAGAACTTCTTCTTTTATACCTTTTTATAGTCTGTACAAACCATAAAGACAAAAATTATTCTTCTGTGGCATTGTGTAGCACTTTTATTTTTAAGAGTGAGAATATTAATACTTTTTTTATTTTAAATTCATTTTATCAGTGGTCCTGACAAGAGCTACATTACTTGTTGGACAACCAGAGGTTAATAAATAAAATGTTAGCGTAGTTTTATAATCATGTAAAGTTAAAGTGTCTGTGTTAACTGATAAGTTATTATCAGTTTTGTGGATGCAAATATTCAAGTATTAAGAGTAGTAAGAATTTGCTGCTCATTTATTTATGAGTAGGTCTCCCAAAACTTTATTATATCTATAGATGTAACATTGGTCTTCATACCAGTTTAAATGTGTATATGCTCTGAATGTTATTCTGTGTTTGTTGTGATGTTATTTTCAGGATGTATGTGGTGTTTCTCTCTGTGACTTCACTGATCAAACAACTCCAGATCTTCTGCTTTCTGTCTGTAATGAAGAGCAGAAGACATCAGTGAAGCTGCTGGACTGTGAGATGGAGCTGAAAACACAAATCAAAGAAGAACAAACATATGAAGATGATGAGATTTATTCTAGTATGTCTCTTCCCTTAGTGGTGAACCACTGATGATATAAAAACATGAACTCTATTGTTATTCTTTCAGATGTGATCAGTGCATTTCTGTACTCAATGATATTGATCATAATGATTTTCTCTGTTCATTTTAGACCTGATGGAGGTGAAGGAGGAACGTTCAGAACCAAATGAAATTGAGGAAAAACCTCATCATCTCATAACTGGAGTAGAATCTGTGAGCTGCTTGAACACGGAGACGAATTTCCCACAAACAAATTCTCAAATTACAACAGACAGACAATCTCCCTCTTGCCCTCAGTGTGGAAAGATCTTCGCTCATAAATCCAAACTCACTAGGCACATGAGAATTCACACTGGAGAACGGCCTTACACATGTGATCAGTGTGGGATGACCTTCACTAGTAACTTCCACCTTAAGAGACACATGAAAATTCACACTGGAGAAAGATCTTATAGATGTGACCAGTGTGGAAGGACCTTTACTCGTAATGACCACCTTAAAGACCACATGAGACTTCACAATGGAGAGAAATCTCACCACTGCTCCTCATGTGGACGGAGTTTTAAAGATCCGACACGTCTTGAGACTCACATGAAGAAGTGTTATAAAGTTTATCCACATGAAACTGTTCAGATCAGAAGATCCCTGAGATTTTCTGATAAAACGTGTAAAAATGACTTGTGATGGAGTTTGTCTTTGACCTTCACTGAATGATTTGTTTCAAACATTGTAATAATTTAGCAAAAACACATTTTGTAGTAATGTTAATATGAATTTATTTTATCAGTGGGTTCATGACGAGGGCTACCAGAGGTCAATAAATGAAAGTTTTTGTGATTTTGTAAAGTTGAATTGTTTGTTTAGTGATGAAGAAAGTGTTTGAGGAGATACAGCTCATCTGATTTACAGTCTGAAATAAAACCTGTTATTACACAAAGAGACATTTCAACGATCTGCCATGTGAGTGGATGCAACTATGTTTTTAAGTATTAATAAGAATTTAGTCTTGAGTGATAGTTGAAAATTCCTGGTACTGTATTTTAAGAATTTATTCTAAAATGCGGAAAAAAAACACTTACAGTTGTCTACAGGGACATTAATGAAAAATATGACAAAAATAAACAAAATCAAACAACTAAATCATGAAGATGAGTAAATGGTAAGCGGCGTCTCGCTTCAGTCCAGCAGGTGGCGCAAACGCAGCACGCGTTACATAAGACAGCACGAGAAGAATCAGCAGTTCACAGTTTTACCTGCAGTGAGTTTTGTGTTATTTGCTTTTCAACATTTTTTTTGCCTCATGTTTGTATTTTTCAATGGCTTACTTTAGCTTGTTGATTTTAATTGACTCTTTTTTCTCAAATTTGCTCCTCTCACATTTAATCATATTTTAATGATGTTTTTCGTGTATGAGTGTGACGATTCTTCTATGTTGTGTTGAGATGTCCATGATGATGGTGCAGGTGGATGTGATGTGCTGTAAATCAGTAGGAACTGATCTGTCTATGCTGGATATTGATGATTTGATGACAGAAATCTGTCAGCTGAAGAAAGAGGTGAAGTTACTGGAGACAAAACTCAGAGAGAGAGACCAACTCAACAGAAAGGTTTGGACACATTAAACATTCATTTTATCTTTTACATGAATTACTGTATGTCTGACAAATATAAAGATGTATATTGTTTAAATTGCGATGTATGCTAAATGTCTAACTTGCTTTTAAAGGTCAATGAATCAATGTGAATGAGCATTTCAACCATTTTGTTTGCTGGTCTTTTTCTGTTGATTGGTTCACCCAAAAATGAAACTTCTGACATAATTCCCCTCCCTCGGGTTGTTTCATATGTGTATGATATCTATAAATGAAACATTGTCCTTCACACTAGTTATTCTGTGTTTGTTGTGATATTATTTTCAGGATGTATGTGGTGTTTCTCTCTGTGACTTCACTGATCAAACATCTCCAGATCTTCTGCTTTCTGTCTGTAATGAAGAGCAGAAGACATCAGTGAAGCTGCTGGACTGTGAGATGGAGATGAAGACAGAAATCAAAGAAAAACCAACAGATGAAGATGATGAGATTTATTCAGGTGTGTATCTGCCTTCAACCAGTGATGAAATAAAGACATGTACACTATTGTTGTGATTTCAGAAGTGCTCAGTGCATTTTTGTACTCCGTGATATTGATCGTAATGATTTTCTCTGTTCATCTTAGACCTGATGGAGGAGGAAAGTTCAGGGTTGAATGAAATTGAGGAAAAACCTCATCATCTCATAATTGGAGAAGAATCGAAACAGAATTTCTCACCAAAAATTAGACAGATAGCAGCAGACAAACAATCTCCCTCCTGCCCTCAGCGTGGAAAGATCTTCAATCGTAAATCCAAACTTACTAGGCACATGAGAATTCATACTGGAGAACGGCCGTACACATGTGATCAGTGTGGAAAGAGCTTTATTAGTAACTGCCACCTTAAGAGACACATGAAAATTCACACCAAAGAAAGATCTTATAGATGTGACCAGTGTGGCAGGACCTTTGGTCGTAAAGTCCATCTTAAAGACCACATGAGAGATCACACTGGAGAAAAACCTTACATATGTGATCAGTGTGGAATGATGTTCTTTCATAAATCCATGCTTCAAGCTCACATGAGACGTCACACAGAAGAGAAATCTCACCACTGCTCCTCATCTATAAATGTAACATTAGTCTTCATACCAGTTTAAATGTGTATATGCTCTGAATTTTATTCTGTGTTTGTTGTGATGTTATTTTCAGGATGTATGTGGTGTTTCTCTCTGTGACTTCACTGATCAAACATCTCCAGATCTTCTGCTTTCTGTCTGTAATGAAGAGCAGAAGACATCAGTGAAGCTGCTGGACTGTGAGATGGAGATGAAGACACAAATCAAAGAAGAACAAACTGATGAAGTGGATGTGATTTATTCTAGTATGTCTCTTCCCTTTATGTTTAACCAGTGATGATATAAAAACATGAACACTATTGTTATACTTTCAGAAGTGCTCAGTGCATTTCTGTACTCAATGATATTGATCATAATGATTTTCTCTGTTCATTTTAGACCTGATGGAGGTGAAGGAGGAACGTTCAGAACCAAATGAAATTGAGGAAAAACCTCATCATCTCATAACTGGAGTAGAATCTGTGAGCTGCTTGAACACGGAGACGAATTTCCCACAAACAAATTCTCAAATTACAACAGACAGACAATCTCCCTCTTGCCCTCAGTGTGGAAAGATGTTCGCTCGTAAATCCACACTTAATAGACACATAAAAATTCACACTGGAGAACGGCCTTACACATGTGATCAGTGTGGGATGACCTTCACTACTAACTTCCACCTTCAGAGACACATGAAAATTCACACTGGAGAAAGATCTTATAGATGTGACCAGTGTGGAAGGACCTTTACTCGTAATGACCACCTTAAAGACCACATGAGACTTCACAATGGAGAGAAATCTCACCACTGCTCCTCATGTGGACGGAGTTTTAAAGATCCGACACGTCTTGAGACTCACATGAAGAAGTGTTATAAAGTTTATCCACATGAAACTGTTCAGATCAGAAGATCCCTGAGATTTTCTGGAAAAACGTGTAAAAATGACTTGTGATGGAGTTTGTCTTTGACCTTCACTGAAGGATTTGTTTCAAACAGTGTAATAATTTAGCAAAAACACATTTTGTAGTAATGTTAATATGAATTTATTTTATCAGTGGTTTCATGACAAGGGCTACCAGAGGTCAATAAATTATTTTTTTTGTGATTTTGTAAAGTTGAATTGTTTGTTTAGTGATGAAGAAAGTGTTTGAGGAGATACAGCTCATCTGATTTACAGTCTGAAATAAAACCTGTTATTACACAAGGAGACATTTCAACGATCTGCCATGTGAGTGGATGCAAATATGTTTTAATAAGAATTTAGTCTTGAGTGATAGTTGAAAATTCCTGGTACTGTATTTTAAGAATTTATTCTAAAATGCGAGAAAAACACTTACAGTTGTCTACAGGGACATTAATGAAAAATATGTCAAAAATAAACAAAATCGAACAACTAAATCATGAAGATGAGTAAATGGTAAGCGGCGTCTCGCTTCAGTCCAGCAGGTGGCGCAAACGCAGCACGCGTTACATAAGACAGCACGAGAAGAATCAGCAGTTCACAGTTTTACCTGCAGTGAGTTTTGTGTTATTTGCTTTTCAACATTTTTTGTGCCTCATGTTTGTATTTTTCAATGGCTTACTTTAGCTTGTTGATTTTAATTGACTCTTTTTTCAAATTTCCTCCTCTCAGATTTAATCATATTTTAATGATGTTTTTCGTGTATGAGTGTGACGATTCTTCTATGTTGTGTTGAGATGTCCATGATGATGGTGCAGGTGGATGTGATGTGCTGTAAATCAGTAGGAACTGATCTGTCTATGCTGGATATTGATGATTTGATGACAGAAATCTGTCAGCTGAAGAAAGAGGTGAAGTTACTGGAGACAAAACTCAGAGAGAGAGACCAACTCAACAGAAAGGTTTGGACACATTAAACATTCATTTTATCTTTTACATGAATTACTGTATGTCTGACAAATATAAAGATGTATATTGTTTAAAGTGCGATGTATGCTAAATGTCTAACTTGCTTTTAAAGGTCAATGAATCAATGTGAATGAGCATTTCAACCATTTTGTTTGCTGGTCTTTTTCTGTTGATTGGTTCACCCAAAAATGAAACTTCTGACATAATTCCCCTCCCTCGGGTTGTTTCATATGTGTATGATATCTATAAATTAAACATTGTCCTTCACACTAGTTATTCTGTGTTTGTTGTGATGTTATTTTCAGGATGTTGAAGGAGTTTTTTAATAAGTTTTATTACGTTTAAATGTTTATTCTTTATTACAGTTTTGATGAACATAATATGTGTGTGTTTTAATGAGAATGTTTAGGCAGAAAACTCTGAGGAGTTAAGGGCTGATTGGAATGTGTTTGCTACAGGATTTGGTATGTATGTGTGTGAAGCCTTGTGTACAAAGGTTGGGGGGAAGCAGCAGATAATGCAGATTGGTGCCTCTAGGAATGTGAGTGCAGACAATAGATTAAAGGGTCAAAGAGCAAAGGTGGAACAAAGTAGTGCATGCACACACATACGTTATCTGAGTGCTTAGCTATGCAGAATTTGGGTATTGTGTCGTGTCATATGATGTTTACAGACAAAGGAGAACAAAGCTGATTGAATCAAGAGAAGGAGGCACCGCCTGAAGACAGAAGATACACCCTCTCACATACACACTATAAATATGTTGTAAAATCATTCCACGGTGCTGATTCTCTGTGAAGACTCTTTTTGTCTGAGACAGCCCAGCGCTGAGATTCAACTTAATAAACTTCAACTTTTGTTCATCCGAAGTCCATAAGTCCAATTTTTGAACACGCAGGACTTTATAAGTCCTTCAAAGTATGTGGTGTTTCTCTCTGTGTCTTCACTGATCAAACATCTCCAGATCTTCTGCTTTCTGTCTGTAATGAAGAGCAGAAGACATCAGTGAAGCTGCTGGACTGTGAGAGGGAGCTGAAGACAGAAATCAAAGAAGAACAAACAGATGAAGATGATGAGATTTATTCAGGTGTGTGTCTGCCTTCAACCAGTGATGACATAAAGACATGAACACTATTGTTTTGATTTCAGAAGTGCTCCGTGCATTTTTGTACTCCGTGATATTGATCGTAATGATTTTCTCTGTTCATCTTAGACCTGATGGAGGAGGAAAGTTCAGGGTTGAATGAAATTGAGGAAAAACCTCATCATCTCATAATTGGAGAAGAATCGAAACAGAATTTCTCACCAAAAATTAGACAGATAGCAGCAGACAAACAATCTCCCTCCTGCTCTCAGCGTGGAAAGATCTTCACTCGTAAATCCAAACTTACTAGGCACATGAGAATTCATACTGGAGAACGGCCGTACACATGTGATCAGTGTGGAAAGAGCTTTATTAGTAACTGCCACCTTAAGAGACACATGAAAATTCACACTGGAGAAAGATCTTATAGATGTGACCAGTGTGGAAGGACCTTTGGTCGTAAAGTCCACCTTAAAGACCACATGAGACTTCACACTGGAGAAAAACCTTACAGATGTGATCAGTGTGGAATGATGTTCTTTCATAAATCCATGCTTCAAGCTCACATGAGACGTCACACAGAAGAGAAATCTCACCACTCCTCCTCATCTATAAATGTAACATTAGTCTTCATACCAGTTTAAATGTGTATATGCTCTGAATGTTATTCTATGTTTGTTGTGATGTTATTTTCAGGATGTATGTGGTGTTTCTCTCTGTGACTTCACTGATCAAACATCTCCAGATCTTCTGCTTTCTGTCTGTAATGAAGAGCAGAAGACATCAGTGAAGCTGCTGGACTGTGAGATGGAGCTGAAGACACAAATTAAAGAAGAACAAACAGATGAAGATGATGTGATTTATTCAGGTGTATATGTTCTCTTCATGTTTAACCAGGGATGACAAAAAGACATGAACACTATTTAGAATTTCAGAAGTGCATTTTTGAACTATGGGATATTGATTATATTGATTGTCATTGTTCATTTTAGACCTGATAATGGAGGAAATTTCAGAACCAAATGAAATGGAGGAAAAACCTCATCGTCTCATAACTGGAGAAGAATCTGAACAGAATTTCTCACCAAAGAATAGTCGAATAGCAACAGACAAAGAATCTTCTACATGCGCTCAGCGTGGAAAGACCTTCAATTGTAAATCCAAACTTAATGAGCACATGATAATTCCCACTGGAGGAAAGCGTTACACATGTCATCAGTGTGGGAATAGCTTCGCTCGTAAATCTGATCTTAATAAGCACATGATAGTTCACACTGGAGAACGGCCTTACGCATGTCATCAGTGTGGAAAGACTTTTATGCGTAACTGCCACCTTAACAGACACATGGAAATTCATACAGGAGAAAAATCGTATCGATGTGAGGAGTGTAAAAGGACCTTCACTCGTAAAGACCAGCTTAATGCGCACATAAGAACTCACACTGGCGAAAAGCTGTATAAATGTTATCAGTGTGGAAAGAGTTTCATTCGTAAAGACCGACTTAATTTGCACATGAGAGTTCATACTGGAGGAAAATCGTACAGTTGTGATCAGTGTGGAAAGAGAATCGTTTCTAAAAGCAGCTTCCAAGATCAAATGAGAATTCACACCGGAGAAAAGCCTCACACATGTGATCAGTGTGGAAAGAGCTTCATTAAAAAATGCATCCTGAAAGCTCACATGAGAATTCACACCGGAGAAAAGCCGTACACATGTGATCAGTGTGGAAAGAGTTTTGCATGGACATCGAATCTGATGTGCATCGTCGTCGTCATTCTGGAGTGAAATCATTTCAGTGTGAACTGTGCAGTAAAGCGTTCTTCATTGCAGATGCCCTGAGGAGCCACATGATGATTCATTCAGATCTGAAGCCTCATGCTTGTTCCATCTGTGAAAAGACCTTCACACGAGTCTCCTATCTGAAAGAGCACGAGAAAACACACACGGCTGAGAAATCTCACATGTGCTCCGAGTGTGGCAAAACCTTCACTAGATCTGACCATTTGAAGAAACACCAGAGGAGGTCACACTGAAGGGAAATCTCACCACTGCTCAAATGGTTGCCGTTTTTAATGACGTACAGACCGCAATGCCTCAGAAAATCAGATCTGCCTGTTTATGACAGTCACATTGACACATATCTGATTCTATATCTGATCTATTTCCACGTATGAATAAGGCCTGTAACTGATCTCGAGATATCCGAATGCATGCCTTTTTCCCCAGTTTACACCGTGGTGGGTCAAATCCGATCTGTGTCACATTGGATGAAAAATCGGAATTGGGTCACATTTAACTGG
The DNA here is from genome assembly GCA_029783895.1 of Triplophysa bombifrons. NCBI lineage: Eukaryota > Metazoa > Chordata > Actinopteri > Cypriniformes > Nemacheilidae > Triplophysa > Triplophysa bombifrons. The sequence goes on from CM056463.1 coordinate 20,718,167, forward strand.
CAGTGTAAACGAGGCCACAAAGTTTTGAGGAGATACAGCTCATTTGATTCACAGTCTGAAATCAAACCTGTTATAACACAATGAGGCACTTTAAGGATTTTCCACTTTGCCAGATGAGTGGATCCAAATATTTAAATATTGAAGGTTTAATTTGAGGCATTTAGAAGCAAGTGAACTGGATTTTCATAAATTGAGATGTTTATGCACTCCATCCAGGGTGTATCCTGCCTTGATGCCCGATGACTCCTGAGATAGGCGCAGGCTCCCCGTGACCCGAGGTAGTTCGGATAAGCGGTAGAGAATGGAATGGAATGGAGATGTTTATGAATTAAGTCAAAATCTGTATTACTTGACAAAAGTACTTGGGTTTAAATGTGTGTGTGTGTGTGTGTTCCTTGGTCACTTGACATATGATGGCTGGAATTTTTTGTAAATAAAAAAAACGCATCATAGATGTGACATTTTTTTGCCTACTGTGCTCAACAACACAGCATATAGCGTTGTTTGTTCTTATTGTAAAATGTGTCTAGATTTCTCATCGGGGTGTTGCCTATTCAAGAAAGCAGGCTTGACTTAACCATGAACTTTCGGTTGATTAACCCAAAACCTGCTTACCCTGATCATGTCGGTTCCAAAAAACCTGATAATTGTAAGTTCATCAACTTCCTGTAAGATACACAGAGTTAACGCGCATTCACAGAAACAACATGAAGACATTGTCATTGAATCACAGATTTCAAGAGTCTCCATAGAAACGGCCGGGAAGCTTAAGGTTTTTGACTGTAAAACAACGTTATAAATCAGAGGTGTTTTTCACAGAAGACTTAAATCTGAATCAGTCTATAAAGTGCGGAATGAAAATCCTAAAATGTAATTATTTAATTTATGTGTTTATAAAACTATATATGAAATAAATTAATAATTTAATAAATATTTGAAATATATTTACTATCTTTATACTATAATATTAAAAATATATACTCATCACGGGTATCCATGTAACATATACCATAGATTTGTTGAGATGTTTGTAACTGTTATTTTAACGTGCTATTTTACCAAAATAGTGTTGTGCATATGGATTTGATCACATTGCAAATTTTTAAGGCAGTATTGAACCTATTTTTGTTCCTTCTCTGTATTTTCCTTTTTCCAAATCTACCTTAATTTGATTTTCTGAAAATTGACTTTGCATATCAGCTTTGCAACTGTTTCTGATGTAGTCATTATTAATGGAGACTCTTTTATTAGTAAAAACTACTAAATTGGTCTTAATTTTGGAAAAAATGGTGTAATGCTTTTTAGTACACTACACCATGTATGATAATTATGATGAAGGTCTGGTGAGACAGAGGTAGAGGTTTAAAATGTTAGGCTCAGTCATATGTCCAATATGTCATGTAGCCTATATACTGTATATCCATTTCGAATACACAAACATTTTGTTTTTTAGTTTGTTTCTTTGGACTTTGTTTGCTATTGTCTGTGAAACCAGTCAATTGTGTTTATTATTTTAGTATAAAGACCAACATTACTTAGATAAGATGAGGTCATGTTAAAACCAATCATCAAAATGATTATTACTGTATTAGGGTCGAAAAACGTCCTATCCTTGACACCACTATAACTTTTATTGAAACATGATCGAAATAAGAAATGTTAACAAAATAAATGATGAGTGGGTAACTATTGCAAAGGACGCGTCATCCTCCAGTCCAGCAGGTGGCGTAAACGTAGCACGTGTCACAGAAAACAGCGCGCGAAGAGCAACTCGCAGCTTCAACAGCTGTAAGTGTTATTTATTTTTTTTCTTTACTTATGTGATTCATATTTGTGTCTTTTTTTGCTTATTGTAGTGAACTATTACTGTTTCTTTTCCGTACACTTTCAAATCATGAGATGAGTTACTTCTGTAGTCTTGTTTAGTTATTTTAGTTATGTAAAATAATCATGAAAGCCCCTCTGATGTAACGTTATAATCATCTTGTAATTTGCGCTTTATGAGTGTTAATATAATGTTAATGTTGTGTTCAGATGTCCATGATGATGGTGCAGGTGGATGTGATGTGCTGTAAATCAGTAGGAACTGATCTGTCTATGCTGGATATTGATGATTTGATGACAGAAATCTGTCAGCTGAAGAAAGAGGTGAAGTTACTGGAGACAAAACTCAGAGAGAGAGACCAACTCAACAGAAAGGTTTGGACGCATGTCATGTGTATGATATCTATACATGTAACATTGGTCTTCATACTAGATTAAATGTATCAAAGCACTGAAATGTATGTCATTTTCAGGATGTATGTGGTGTTTCTCTCTGTGACTTCACTGATCAAACATCTCCAGATCTTCTGCTTTCTGTCTGTAATGAAGAGCAGAAGACATCAGTGAAGCTGCTGGACTGTGAGATGGAGATGAAGACACAAATCAAAGAAGAACAAACTGATGAAGTGGATGTGATTTGTTCTAGTATGTCTCTTCCCTTTATGTTTAACCAGTGATGATATAAAAACATGAACTCTATTGTTATACTTTCAGAAGTGCTCAGTGCATTTCTGTACTCAATGATATTGATCATAATGATTTTCTCTGTTCATTTTAGACCTGATGGAGGTGAAGGAGGAACGTTCAGAACCAAATGAAATTGAGGAAAAACCTCATCATCTCATAACTGGAGTAGAATCTGTCAGCTGCTTGAACACGGAGACGAATTTCCCACAAACAAATTCTCAAATTACAACAGACAGACAATCTCCCTCTTGCCCTCAGTGTGGAAAGATGTTCGCTCGTAAATCCACACTTAATAGACACATAAAAATTCACACTGGAGAACGGCCTTACACATGTGATCAGTGTGGGATGACCTTCACTAGTAACTGCCACCTTCAGAGACACATGAAAATTCACACTGGAGAAAGATCTTATAGATGTGACCAGTGTGGAAGGACCTTTACTCGTAATGACCACCTTAAAGACCACATGAGACTTCACAATGGAGAGAAATCTCACCACTGCTCCTCATGTGGACGGAGTTTTAAAGATCCGACACGTCTTGAGACTCACATGAAGAAGTGTTATAAAGTTTATCCACATGAAACTGTTCAGATCAGAAGATCCCTGAGATTTTCTGATAAAACGTGTAAAAATGACTTGTGATGGAGTTTGTCTTTGACCTTCACTGAATGATTTGTTTCAAACATTGTAATAATTTAGCAAAAACACATTTTGTAGTAATGTTAATATGAATTTATTTTATCAGTGGTTTCATGACAAGGGCTACCAGAGGTCAATAAATGAAAGTTTTTGTGATTTTGTAAAGTTGAATTGTTTGTTTAGTGATGAAGAAAGTGTTTGAGGAGATACAGCTCATCTGATTTACAGTCTGAAATAAAACCTGTTATTACACAAAGAGAAATTTCGACGATCTGCCATGTGAATGGATGCAAATATGTATTACTAAGAATTTAGTCTTGAGTGATAGTTGAAAATTCCTGGTACTGTATTTTAAGAATTTATTCTAAAATGCGAAAAAACACTTACAGTTGTCTACAGGGACATTATGAAAAATATGACAAAAATAAACAAAATCGAACAACTAAATCATGAAGATGAGTAAATGGTAAGCGGCGTCTCGCTTCAGTCCAGCAGGTGGCGCAAACGCAGCACGCGTTACATAAGACAGCACGAGAAGAATCAGCAGTTCACAGTTTTACCTGCAGTGAGTTTTGTGTTATTTGCTTTTCAACATTTTTTTTGCCTCATGTTTGTATTTTTCAATGGCTTACTTTAGCTTGTTGATTTTTATTGACTCTTTTTTTCAAATTTCCTCCTCTCACATTTAATCATATTTTAATGATGTTTTTCGTGTGTGAGTGTGACGATTCTTCTATGTTGTGTTGAGATGTCCATGATGATGGTGCAGGTGGATGTGATGTGCTGTAAATCAGTAGGAACTGATCTGTCTATGCTGGATATTGATGATTTGATGACAGAAATCTGTCAGCTGAAGAAAGAGGTGAAGTTACTGGAGACAAAACTCAGAGAGAGAGACCAACTCAACAGAAAGGTTTGGACACATTAAACATTCATTTTATCTTTTACATGAATTACTGTATGTCTGACAAATATAAAGATGTATATTGTTTAAAGTGCGATGTATGCTAAATGTCTAACTTGCTTTTAAAGGTCAATGAATCAATGTGAATGAGCATTTCAACCATTTTGTTTGCTGGTCTTTTTCTGTTGATGGTTCACCCAAAAATGAAACTTCTGACATAATTCCCCTCCCTCGGGTTGTTTCATATGTGTATGATATCTATAAATGAAACATTGTCCTTCACACTAGTTATTCTGTGTTTGTTGTGATGTTATTTTCAGGATGTATGTGGTGTTTCTCTCTGTGACTTCACTCATCAAACATCTCCAGATCTTCTGCTTTCTGTCTGTAATGAAGAGCAGAAGACATCAGTGAAGCTGCTGGACTGTGAGATGGAGATGAAGACAGAAATCAAAGAAAAACCAACAGATGAAGATGATGAGATTTATTCAGGTGTGTGTCTGCCTTCAACCAGTGATGACATAAAGACATGAACACTATTGTTGTGATTTCAGAAGTGCATTTTTGTACTCCGTGATATTGATCGTAATGATTTTCTCTGTTCATCTTAGACCTGATGGAGGAGGAAAGTTCAGGGTTGAATGAAATTGAGGAAAAACCTCATCATCTCATAATTGGAGAAGAATCGAAACAGAATTTCTCACCAAAAATTAGACAGATAGCAGCAGACAAACAATCTCCCTCCTGCCCTCAGCGTGGAAAGATCTTCAATCGTAAATCCAAACTTACTAGGCACATGAGAATTCACACTGGAGAACGGCCGTACACATGTGATCAGTGTGGAAAGACCTTTATTAGTAACTGCCACCTTAAGAGACACATGAAAATTCACACCAAAGAAAGATCTTATAGATGTGACCAGTGTGGAAGGACCTTTGGTCGTAAAGTCCATCTTAAAGACCACATGAGACTTCACAATGGAGAGAAATCTCACCACTCCTCCTCATCTATAAATGTAACATTAGTCTTCATACCAGTTTAAATGTGTATATGCTCTGAATTTTATTCTGTGTTTGTTGTGATGTTATTTTCAGGATGTATGTGGTGTTTCTCTCTGTGACTTCACTCATCAAACATCTCCAGATCTTCTGCTTTCTGTCTGTAATGAAGAGCAGAAGACATCAGTGAAGCTGCTGGACTGTGAGATGGAGATGAAGACACAAGTCAAAGAAGAACAAACTGATGAAGATGATGTGATTTATTCTAGTATGTCTCTTCCCTTTATGTTTAACCAGTGATGATATAAAAACATGAACTCTATTGTTATACTTTCAGAAGTGCTCAGTGCATTTCTGTACTCAATGATATTGATCATAATGATTTTCTCTGTTCATTTTAGACCTGATGGAGGTGAAGGAGGAACGTTCAGAACCAAATGAAATTGAGGAAAAACCTCATCATCTCATAACTGGAGTAGAATCTGTCAGCTGCTTGAACACGGAGACGAATTTCCCACAAACAAATTCTCAAATTACAACAGACAGACAATCTCCCTCTTGCCCTCAGTGTGGAAAGATGTTCGCTCGTAAATCCACACTTAATAGACACATAAAAATTCACACTGGAGAACGGCCTTACACATGTGATCAGTGTGGGATGACCTTCACTAGTAACTGCCACCTTCAGAGACACATGAAAATTCACACTGGAGAAAGATCTTATAGATGTGACCAGTGTGGAAGGACCTTTACTCGTAAAGACCACCTTAAAGACCACATGAGACTTCACAATGGAGAGAAATCTCACCACTGCTCCTCATGTGGACGGAGTTTTAAAGATCCGACACGTCTTGAGACTCACATGAAGAAGTGTTATAAAGTTTATCCACATGAAACTGTTCGGATCAGAAGATCCCTGAGATTTTCTGATAAAACGTGTAAAAATGACTTGTGATGGAGTTTGTCTTTGACCTTCACTGAATGATTTGTTTCAAACATTGTAATAATTTAGCAAAAACACATTTTGTAGTAATGTTAATATGAATTTATTTTATCAGTGGTTTCATGACAAGGGCTACCAGAGGTCAATAAATTATTTTTTTTGTGATTTTGTAAAGTTGAATTGTTTGTTTAGTGATGAAGAAAGTGTTTGAGGAGATACAGCTCATCTGATTTACAGTCTGAAATAAAACCTGTTATTACACAAAGAGAAATTTCAACGATCTGCCATGTGAGTGGATGCAAATATGTATTAATAAGAATTTAGTCTTGAGTGATAGTTGAAAATCCCTGGTACTGTATTTTAAGAATTTATTCTAAAATGCGAGAAAAACACTTACAGTTGTCTACAGGGACATTATGAAAAATATGTCAAAAATAAACAAAATCGAACAACTAAATCATGAAGATGAGAAAATGGTAAGCGGCGTCTCGCTTCAGTCCAGCAGGTGGCGCAAACGCAGCACGCGTTACATAAGACAGCACGAGAAGAATCAGCAGTTCACAGTTTAACCTGCAGTGAGTTTTGTGTTATTTGCTTTTCAACATTTTTTTTGCCTCATGTTTGTATTTTTCAATGGCTTACTTTAGCTTGTTGATTTTTATTGACTCTTTTTTTCAAATTTCCTCCTCTCACATTTAATCATATTTTAATGATGTTTTTCGTGTGTGAGTGTGACGATTCTTCTATGTTGTGTTGAGATGTCCATGATGATGGTGCAGGTGGATGTGATGTGCTGTAAATCAGTAGGAACTGATCTGTCTATGCTGGATATTGATGATTTGATGACAGAAATCTGTCAGCTGAAGAAAGAGGTGAAGTTACTGGAGACAAAACTCAGAGAGAGAGACCAACTCAACAGAAAGGTTTGGACACATTAAACATTCATTTTATCTTTTACATGAATTACTGTATGTCTGACAAATATAAAGATGTATATTGTTTAAAGTGCGATGTATGCTAAATGTCTAACTTGCTTTTAAAGGTCAATGAATCAATGTGAATGAGCATTTCAACCATTTTGTTTGCTGGTCTTTTTCTGTTGATGGTTCACCCAAAAATGAAACTTCTGACATAATTCCCCTCCCTCGGGTTGTTTCATATGTGTATGATATCTATAAATGAAACATTGTCCTTCACACTAGTTATTCTGTGTTTGTTGTGATGTTATTTTCAGGATGTATGTGGTGTTTCTCTCTGTGACTTCACTCATCAAACATCTCCAGATCTTCTGCTTTCTGTCTGTAATGAAGAGCAGAAGACATCAGTGAAGCTGCTGGACTGTGAGATGGAGATGAAGACACAAATCACAGAAGCAGAAGTACAGACAGAAAAAGGCGTTTTGATTTATTCAGGCATGTGTCTTCCACAAACACTACCATCATAGTTTCAGAGGAACACAGTGCATATGTTACGGTGTTGTATTTTTCATAATGTTTTTTCTGTTTTCATTCTAGACCTGATGAAGTCGAAAACAGAAATCACAGAATCGGGGCAACAAACAGAAAAGACTGATTTGATATATTCAGGTGTGTATCTTCCCTTCATGTGTAACCGTTAATGACATAAATACTATTGTTATAGTAACAGAACTGCACAATACATGTACAGTACTATGTGGTATTAACCATAATGATTTTCTCTGTTTATTTTAGACCCAAAGGAGGAAAGATCAGAACCAAATGAAATTGAGGAGGAAAATAATTTCACGACTAGAGAAGACTCTATGAGTTGCTTGAGGACAGAAGAGAGTTTCCCACAAAAAAATTCATACCTGCCCTCAGTGTGGAAAGATCTTCACATATATATCCAAATGTGATAGGCATATGAGAATTCACACTAAAGAACACCGTTACAGATGTGACCACTGTGAACTTTTCTTTAAATTTGATCTTCTTCTCTATCATTCAGGAGTGAGATCATTTCAGTGTGAACAGTGCAGCAAAGCATTTATTACTGCAAATAAACTGAAGCAGCACATGAAGATTCATACAGGTGTGAAGCCTCACGTCTGTTCCATCTGTGGAAAGCCTTCTTACACCTGTCCAAACTAAAAAATCACAAGAAGAAACCACACACAGGTGTAGCATCCCATATGCGCTCTGAACAGAAATCTCACCCGTGCTCCTCATGTGGACAAAGTTTTCGGAAATCAAGATGTCTTGAGACCCACATGAAGAAGTGTTTCAAAGTTCATCCACATGAAACTGTTAAGACCACAAGATCCCTGAGATCTTCAGCAGTAACTTGTCAAACAATACAAACTTCACAGGTAATTTCAACAAGTAAAACATTCAGAGAACATCAATTTAATAAAAAAAAGCTTTTGTAGGGATGTGAAACCAGCTATTTTTATGTTTTTTTATTATTATTAAATTAGTGTTGGACAACCTGAGGCCAATGAATAAGAGGTTTGTTTAGTTTTGGGATGTTGTAAACTTAAATTTTCAAGTTAGTGATGATCAAAGTGTTTTGAGTGTTCTCAAACAGGCCGCTGCTTGCATCTGACATGTTGATATTTTGTTTTCCATAATTTAACACAATGAACACATTAAACATTTTGTGTTTCCACAGTTTCTTAACTTGAAGTCTTTGAGGCTTTAAATCTGGATCTGTTAGAACTGATGTGTTGTGTGATTCTCATTGCTTGAATGGGCCGCTTACAATTGTCAACATTGACATGTGACCAAAATAAACATTTAAAAGTTGTCAACCATTATGGTCATTATTTCACTCCAGTCCATCACCTGAAGAGAGTTTCAACATTAAGTTTACAGTTTCATCAGCGGAAAGTGTATTTTTTCCGTTTAGGGGTTTCATGTATTTTCTATTTTTCTTTTACTTTCTGCCGTAAGAAATCCTTGTTTCTTTTGAAACTTGAGTTTCTGTTCCCTTCACATTGAACTCTTTTTGCGACCTAAAAACAGCTCTGAGTCTTCTTGTGTAATGTCTGATGGGGTTGAAGAATATTGTACATGACAATTGATCTTGGACTATTACTGAAAACAGAATTTCTTCAGATGCTTCAAATGTTGGTGCTTCCTCTTCTTCAATTAATCCCTCTCATTTTCTATAGGGTTCAGATCAGGGAACTGATGGCTATAGGTGGACATAGTTTGTTTTCAACAAGTGTCCTGAAGGAAGATCTAACCAAAACCCATTAAAGGATTTCTAGCAGAGGAAGTCTGGTTTTGATCTTTTATCTGTTGATATTTGGTATAATCCATCATGCCATGTATCTGAACAAGATGTCTCAAACCTAAAAGTAGGCCCAGAACTATAAAGATCCGGTGGTATATTTGAATGTGGACAGGGGACACTTTTTTTTCCTGTGTGCACAAAACCATCTTATGTCATCATCGCATTCTCTATTGTCATAATCATATTTATGTTAAACTAATTGTGTAATTAGAAGAAAATACAAACGCAAAAAATGCGTTTTAAGTTTAGAAACTGTTGAGTTCCCCTCCCCTGCCTCTCACAGTGGTTTGGTCCACTGCCTGCTCTCCCCGCTCATGTCACCTGCGCATTGCGCAACACATTCAGTCAGGTGTGCGGCTCAATTCATCAGTGGTTGTTGAACTTCAGTAAGAAGGATATTTTATTCACTTTAAATGAAGTGATTCTCTTAATGTTACATACGATGTTGCAGTAAAAATCAGGATAACATTTTAAAAGTGTTTAAAAAGTGACTCATTGTTAACATGTAGTATCATGGTTTGTGTGTTTTTATGTTTGTTTCCGGTCTTCGCAACAGAGACAACAAATAAATAATTGGAAAAAAGCTTTATTGTTCACTTGTATTACAGTATGTGCCAGTTCAGTTGACTGCAAGTCTGCTTGATAAACCTATAAACCTAATGAATATTGTCGCTTTGTGTCGTAGCAAATACATTTTTGACTCTATTATTTGTGTCAATTCCTCTAGAGAAATTTTATGTGTATAACATATATAAGAAGACCAAATAACATTGGTCTTCATACTAGATTAAATGTATCAAAGCACTGAAATGTATGTTATTTTCAGGATGTATGTGGTGTTTCTCTCTGTGACTTCACTGATCAAACATCTCCAGATCTTCTGCTTTCTGTCTGTAATGAAGAGCAGAAGACATCAGTGAAGCTGCTGGACTGTGAGATGGAGATGAAGACACAAGTCAAAGAAGAACAAACAGATGAAGATGATGTGAATTATTCAGGTGTGTGTCTTCCCGGTTACTGGTAATGACATAAAGACATGAACACTATTGTTATAATTTCAGAAGTGTTCAGTGCATTTTTGTTCTATGTGGTAATTTGTGTTGCCTCTCCTTGAACTGCCACCTTATCGTGGTGGAGGGGTTTGAGTACCCGAAAGACCCTAGGAGCTATGTTGTCTGGGGCTATATGCCCCTGGTAGGGTCTCCCAAGGCAAACAGGTCCTAGGCGACGGGTCAGACCAAGAGCGGTTCAAAAAAAACCTTATGATGACGACAATTTCGAGGACCGTGACGTCGCCCGGCATGGCGCAGCCGGGGCCCCACCCTGGAGCCAGGCCCGGGGTTGGGGCTCGTATGCGAGCGCCTGGTGGTCGGGCCTTCCCCCATGGGGTCCGGCCGGGCTCAGCCCGAAGGAGCGACGTGGGGCCACCCTCCCGTAGACCCACCACCTACAGGAGGGACCGTAAGGGGTCGGTGCAAAGTGGATCGGGTGGTAGTCGAAGGCAGGGGCCTCGACAACCCGATACCTGGACGCGGAATCTAGCTCTAGGGACATGGAACGTCACCTCTCTGATGGGGAAGGAGCCGGAGATTGTGCGTGAGGTTCAGAGATTCCGACTAGAGATAGTCGGGATCACCTCTACGCACAGCTTGGGCTCTGGAACCACACTTCTCGAGGGAGGATGGACTCTTCACTACTCTGGAGTTGCCCAGGGTGAGAGGCGGCGGGCTGGTGTGGGTTTGCTTATAGCCCCCCAGCTCAGCCGCCATATGTTGGAGTTTACCCCGGTGAACGAGAGGGTCGCTTCCCTGCGCCTTCGAGTCGGGGATAGGTCTCTCACTGTCGTTTGTGCCTATGGGCCAAATGGCAGTGTAGAGTACCCGGCCTTCTTGGAGACTCTGGGAGGGGTGCTGGAAAGCGCCCCGACTGGGGACTCCGTCGTTCTGCTGGGGGACTTCAACGCCCACGTGGGCAACGACAGTGACACCTGGAGGGGCGTGATTGGGAGGAACGGCCCCCCTGATCTGAACCCGAGTGGTGTTCTGTTATTGGACTTCTGTGCTAGTTACAGTTTGGCCATAACGAACACCATGTTCAAGCATAAGGGTGTCCATCAGTGCACATGGCACCAGGACACCCTAGGCCGGAGGTCGATGATCGACTTTGTAGTTGTTTCATCTGACCTACGGCCGTATGTCTTGGACACTCGGGTGAAGAGAGGGGCGGAGCTGTCAACCGATCACCACCTGGTGGTGAGTTGGATCCGATGGCGGGGGAGGAAGCTGGACAGACGCGGCAGACCCAAACGTACTGTGAGGGTCTGTTGGGAACGTTTGGCTGAATCGCCTGTCAGAAAGATCTTCAACCTCCACCTCCGGCAGAGCTTCGACCAGATCCCGAGGGAGTCTGGAGATATTGAGTCTGAGTGGACCATGTTCTCCACCTCCATTGTCAACGCAGCCACTCGGAGCTGTGGCCGTAAGGTCTCCGGTGCCTGTCGAGGCGGCAATCCCCGAACCCGGTGGTGGACACCGGAAGTAAGGGATGCCGTCAAGCTGAAGAAGGAGTCCTATCGGGCCTGGTTGGCTTGTGGGACTCCCGAGGCAGCTGACAGGTACCGACAGGCCAAGCGGACTGCAGCCCGGGTGGTTGGGGAGGCAAAAACTCGGGCCTGGGAGGAGTTCGGTGAGGCCATGGAGAAAGACTATCGGTCAGCCTCGAAGAGATTCTGGCAAACCGTCCGGCGCCTCAGGAGGGGGAAACAGTGCCCTACCAACGCTGTTTACAGTGGAGGGGGGAAGCTGTTGACCTCGACCGGGGATATCATCGGGCGGTGGAAGGAATTCTTCGAGGATCTCCTCAATCCCGTCGTCACGTCTTCCACTGAGGAAGCAGAGGCAGAGGGCTCGGAGGCGGACTCGCCCATCACCCGGGCTGAAGTCACCGAGGTAGTCAAGAAACTCCTCGGTGGCAAGGCACCGGGGGTGGATGAGATCCGCCCTGAGTACCTCAAGTCTCTGGATGTTGTGGGGCTGTCTTGGATGACACGCCTCTGCAGCATCGCGTGGCGGTCGGGGACAGTGCCCTTGGACTGGCAGACCGGGGTGGTGGTCCCTCTTTTTAAGAAGGGGGACCGGAGGGTGTGCTCCAACTATCGGGGGATCACACTTCTCAGCCTCCCCGGGAAAGTCTATGCCAGGGTACTGGAGAGGAGAATCCGGCCGATAGTAGAACCCCGGATTCAGGAGGAACAGTGTGGTTTCCGTCCCGGTCGTGGAACACTGGACCAGCTCTATACCCTCTCCAGGGTGCTGGAGGGTTCATGGGAGTTTGCCCAACCAATCCACATGTGTTTTGTGGATTTGGAGAAGGCATTCGACTGTGTCCCTCGCGGCATCTTGTGGAGGGTGCTCCGGGAGTATGGGATTCGGGACCCTTTGCTAAGGGCCATTCGGTCCCTGTACGACCGGAGTAGGAGCTTGGTTCGCATTGCCGGCAGTAAGTCAGACTTGTTCCCGGTGCATGTTGGACTCCGGCAGGGCTGCCCTTTGTCGCCGGTTCTGTTCATAATTTTTATGGACAGAATTTCTAGGCGCAGCCAGGGGACGGAGGGCGTCGGGTTTGGGGACCACACGATTTCATCTCTGCTCTTTGCGGATGATGTCATCGTGCTGGCCCCATCAGACCAGGACCTCCAGCATGCACTGGGACGGTTTGCAGCCGAGTGTGAAGCGGCTGGGATGAGAATCAGCACCTCCAAATCTGAGGCCATGGTTCTCAGTCGGAAAAGGGTGGCTTGCTCACTTCAGGTAGGTGGAGAGTTCCTGCCCCAAGTGGAGGAATTCAAGTATCTGGGGGTCTTGTTCACGAGTGAGGGAAGGATGGAACGGGAGATTGACAGACGGATCAGGGCAGCTTCTGTAGTAATGCAGTCGCTGTACCGGTCTGTCGTGGTGAAGAAGGAGCTGAGCCGCAAGGCGAAGCTCTCGATTTACCGGTCAATCTACGTTCCTACTCTCACCTATGGTCATGAGCTGTGGGTCATGACCGGAAGGACAAGATCGCGGATACAGGCGGCCGAAATGAGCTTTCTCCGCAGGGTGGCCGGGCGATCCCTTAGAGATAGGGTGAGAAGCTCGGTCACTCGGGAGGAGCTCAGAGTAGATCCGCTGCTCCTCCACATCGAGAGGGGCCAGCTGAGGTGGCTCGGGCATCTTTTCCGGATGCCCCCTGGACGCCTTCCCGGGAAGGTGTTCCGGGCATGTCCCACCGGGAGAAGACCCCGGGGAAGACCTAGGACACGCTGGAGGGACTATGTCTCCCGAGAGCTGGAGGAAGTGTCTAGGGAGAGGGAAGTCTGGGCAGCCCTGCTTAGACTGCTGCCCCCGCGACCCGGCCCCGGATAAGCGGAAGAAGATGGATGGATGGATGGTGGTAATTTGTACTATCGTGGTAATACCACTATGTGGTAATAACCATAATGTTCATTTTAGACCTGATTAAGTTGAAGGAGGAAAGTCCAGAACCGAATGAAATGGAGGAGAAACACCATCATCTCATAACTGGAGAACAATCTGTGAACTGCTTGAACACTGAGAAGAATTTCCCTCAAAACAATGAGAATTTAGCAACAGACCAGATTCTCATAATTGCCCTCAGTGTGGAAATATCTTCACATCTAAATACAGTCTTAAAATGCACATGAGAATTCACACTAAAAAACTGCCTTACAGATGTGTTCAGTGTGGGAAGAGGTTCATTCATGAATGCGTCCTCAAAAGTCACGTGAAAATTCACGCTGGAGAACGGCCTTATGAATGTGGGCAGAGTGAAAAGACCTTTACTTGTAAATCTTACCTTAGAGCTCACATTAGAGTTCACACTGGAGAAAAGGCTTAAAGATGTCATCAGTGTCGAAGGACCTACACTCGTAACTTCGATCTTTAAAGGCACTTGAGAAATTACACTGGAGAAAAATCTTACATATGTGATCAATGTGGAAAGAGTTTTATGTGAACATCGTCTTTGAGAGATCATCTTCTCTATCATTCAGGAGTGAGATCATTTCAGTGTGAACAGTGCAGTAAAGCATTTATTACTGCAATTGACCTGAAGAGACACGTGAAGACTCAGATACAGATGTGAAGCCTCATGTCTGTTCCATCTGTGGAACGGCCTTCTCTAAGCTCATGAAATTTAGAAAAAATAAGAAGAAAAAACTAAAAGCTGGTGCTCGTTGTGGGAAAACCTTTACTACATGTGACCCTTTAAAACGGCACCTCAAAATTCACACTAAAGAGAAATCTGACCCGTGCCCCTCACCTGAACAGAGTTTGTGAAAATCAAGATGACTTGAGAACATGAAGAAGTGTTGCGAAGCTCATCCTCAGAGAACTGATCTGGCTTATCTGTAACTTGCTTAAAATACTGTTGATGAATATTGTTCTTGTTCGTTCTTCTCTGTTTTTTCTTTTCAGTTTCAACAAAAAAATGTTTTACGAATGTTAACAATGGTGAAGTTTTCCTAACATTCCAAATTTCTTGAGTAAGTTACAGGCCAGAGGCAGCATTCTCAAAACATTTCATCTTACTGCTAAAAGATCTTATAAATAAAATGTATTTTTTTTAATTCACAGAGCTACTAAGAGCATCTTTATTAAGAATTGGGGGGAAATCCTAAAATTGAAGAAAGGGCTGGGTTGACCTTGTTGCTATGGATGATGTCATCATGCCCACAGTGATTGGCTGATAGTGGATGGGTCTCTGTCAGTGATTTAATCATACAAATATTGGAGAATGTGGTATTGTGTTGTCGTTAATTAAACAAGTATAGGCTATGTTCAGCTAATATTGCATAAATTAGCTTACGGTAATCTTTAGTGAGACTGTCTAAATCAAATCTTAATAGTTTCCACTCACAATGTGACAGAAGTTGCGATTGACTTCCACTTAACTTTTCCGTATCGTGACGTGTCTCCGAGTGAAACGGCTTATGAAATTAGAAAACAATGTGGGCTATATTTTGCCCTTCCCTTTGTGATTGGTTTAAAGCAAGTTGGGCCTGGAGTGGAGGGCTTAAAATGCCTGACAATAGGACAGTCAGTATAGTGCTACCTCTTTTTTGTTGCTAACATCATGTGGTGAAGAGATGTTGTTGAGAGAGAGTTTTTGATTCAAGATGACATGTGCAAATGAAATTTGGACAAATAATGGTGTGCACGGGATAATCCCTTCAACACTGTGTAAAACACTTTTTCCTGTTTGATCTAATGGTAACTTTAAAAAACTGACCAAACGGAGTCAGCCACACTCGTAACCAGTAGGTGGTGGTAATGCGCCTATAAGTTGTATGACAACTGTCATTTAAGGAGACAGTAGAGCACTATATGAAGATATATAAGGGCTCTCACTAAATCCTTGTGAGGCAAATTAAAGAAAAAGGAGGATTCTTTAGGAAGAATTACAAACATTAGGGTAAGAATTTACCAACGGCAGCTTATTAAAGAACAGTCCAAATTCAGGAAAACATAGTCATGATATTTATTAGGAGTAATCAGTGCAATAGTGTGATATTTCTTCACACTTCGTCACAACAGGTGGCGGTATGCACATCAAGTTGGTTGCAACCCGCAATAAAATCAAAAGAAGAAGACAGCGAGCGTAATGGCTAGAAGGCCCTGAGTTCCATTTCGAAGGGCTCATCCCTATGCCCTAAGAACTTTGAATGGTTAACTCTTCAGAGTGAGAGCTTTGAAGGGTTAAAGGTGTAGGGGACCAAACAACAGTTTCTTGAAGTGCACTCTGCGTCATCATCCCGCACCCAAAAGAAGGCGGCGTCACCACACAAAGAATCTGCGCAAAGAATCATGGGAGCCTGAAGTGTCCATCCTTTGTACTCTTCGAAATACTTCATTCTGAAGGGCCCTTTGAAGTGGACAGTTATGAGCACTTCGGTTTGGTACGACCCATCAGTTATGATTGTTGTCACTCTGAAGGGCGATATATCCCAGTTGGAATGTAAGGAGGGATACAGATACAGTGTGTGCACTGATGCAGACAGTACCGAATCATTTTTGTAATATTTTTTGCATTTTTTATTTTATTATTGTAAGGTTAAGTTTAGGTTTGGGGCTGGTGTAGGTATTAGGGTTTCATCTGTTACTTTTTTGTTACTTTTTTGTAACTGAGTATGGGAGAACCTATACAGATCAAGCCAATAAAAAAACACCAAAGAGTTCATGCTGAAGAGAAATCTCACCAGTGATGCTCATGTGGACAAAGTCTTAAAGAATCAAGACGTCTTGAGACTCGCAGGAAGAAGTGTTGCAAAGTTCATCCACGTGAAAGTGTTCAGATCATAATATCCCTGAGATATTCAGCAGTAACTTGTGACTTGTGATGGAGATGTGTTTGACCTTCACTGAACGATTCTTGTCAAACTGTGTAATGATTTAGCAAAACAGGTTGAAGGCACAGGTGCCGTGGCTTCATCTTACTTCAAATATAAATACTTTTGTGTGGTTTGACGAATATGAATCAATAATTATTCAGCATAATCTTATTTTAATACTGACATTTTCTGATTATGAGATAAACTACAGAAAGCAGAGAATTAGATATTTTAAGAATAATTCATGGTTTAAGTCTCCTGCTAGGACAGTGTTACTGTGAAAGGGGACTTCTTATCATCATGTTCGAAAATCAACTTCTGTTAGCAGCACACACTAACCTTGAGGAGTTTGAGTATGTGTGATTGTAAGAGTGGAAAATCACGTTGTGTTTTAGTACATGCCTGTCATCTTTGATAATCTATAGGACTAAATGTCCTGACTCATGACTCCAGAAGTGTTTGACATCTTTCTGTTCTTGTTTAAGGGATTATCTATTGATAACCAATCATGTCAGCTTGATTTATATTTTATATTTATGCATTTGGCAGACGCTTTTATCCAAAGCGACTTATATTGCGTTATCCTTTACATTTTACATGGGTATTTGCAATCCCCTAGTAACGATCCCACAACCTTGCGTTGTTAATGCAATGCTCTTACCTCTGAGCTACAGGAAAGCTATAAGTAATGACGTAGTTAGTTGACTAGTTCACCCAAAAAAGAAAATTCTGTCATGATTTACTGACCCTTCTTAAGTTGTTCCAAACCTGCATAAATGTCTTTGTTCTGTTGTTCTCTTTGTTCTGAATAACGAGAAAGATATTTGGAAGAATGTTAGCAGTTTTCAGTTCTGAGACATCAATGGCTACCAATGTAGAAAAAATTTAAAGGTTTGGATAATGTTTCTAAATTCTTCTAAATATAATTTTTTCTGATAAATATAAAAAATAATGTTTTTTTTTCTATGAATGATGTCACAGAACTGAAAATGACTAAACATTCTTACAAATATCTTTTCAACAGAACCAAGAAATGTATCCAGGTGTGGAACAACTTAAGTGAGAGTAAACGGTGATAGTCATTTATGGGTGAACTATCGCTTTAAATACTACTGCAGTTTGAATGTAAGGCAGGTCGACCCGTGGAACTCCTGGAGAGTGCTGAAGCTGACTTCAATAGTTTCTCTTGGGCAACGACTCTGAGAGATCATCTTCTCTATCATTTTGGAGTGAGATCATTCATTTCTGAAAACGACCTGAAGAGGCACATGAAGTATCATACAGACTCACGTTTCTTCCATCTGCGAAAATACATTTTTGACAACTCTCCAAATTCGAAAGCAGGAGAAACCAACTCACACAGGTATCATATGTGCTCTGAATGTGGCAAAGCCTTTACAACATCTAATCAGGGATGCACGACAAATTATCAGCCATATCGGTATAGGCCGATAATAAAATGTATGCCGATATATTAAAGCCGATATATGATAAATCATTTCCTCTGGTTAAACTACTTCATATGCATGCTGCACACAGTTATAATACAGTACAGCACTGTCTTTCTGTCATGATAATTTACTTTCTGCTTTTATCAAAACATAACAAAAGAGATACAGTATTTATGAATCTGTAAATTATAGGAACAAAAGCATGTCAGACATCAGCTGTATGAATGCTTTCTGTCTTGTTAGACATGTGGCTATTGAGAATGTTTTTCTTGAAGAACATCTATAATTTCTTTATTAAATATACCAGAAAAGTTTGAAGGTTAAAGAATCTTTAACTAGTGTAAAGTAGGCTTGGTACATAATTCTTAAGGGGAAAAAGAGAACTAATGGTTAACTTGTCTTCTGCTGTGAATGTTTTCAAATAAAATAAATTGTCCACCTTTTACCTTTTGTATCATATCAGGGAATTTTCTATTAATATTTAGATACTATATATCGGGTATCGGCTTCCAATGTAAAATAATTATTGATTATTGGCCAAAATTTACATATCGGTGCATCCCTACATCTAACCAATAAAAACAACACCACACTGAGGAAAAATCTTACCTGTGCTACTTGTGGGGACAGACATTTACAGAACAAAGACATTTGGAGAATCACAAGAAGAAGTGTTGCAAAGTTCATCCTCAGATAACTGAAGATCCCTGAGATCTTTTGCAGTAACCTGTTGAAACTGCTATTGATAAAACTATTGTCCTTGTTCGATAGTTTTTTCTGAAGTTCAAGAGTACTTTCAGTACTAAAATGACACACAGCCGTAACCTAACTGCAGAGGTTTTTTGATGTGACGTTCAGTAGCTGACTGAAAATGGACTATATTAGCTGGAAATCGCTATAAAATTCTGCACAGAGAAGACTGATTCTCCACAACACTAGTTTTTATAGTTACTTCTGTAGTCTGGAATTTTTTTTACTTAAAGCTAAAAATCTGTAAAAAAACAACAACATTAGTTTGACATTTAAAACAAATAAAAAAAATTCAGACATTGAAGTCCTGATTTCACTGCTTATTAAAAATGTATGTTTGTGAAGTATGAAATTATTTCCTTAATGTTACATCGTAAGTGTTTTAAAATACTGGAAGATTTATTATATAATCTCTGTTGTGCAAATGTGGTTTTAACCATATTGACACCAGTCGAAGCGCATCTAGTTGTAAAATTTATTGACTCCACTATATGTGCCAACTGAAGAAATTAAAAACAAAATATGACTACAAGAATGAGTTTATCTTTATGATGCAAACAAATATGAATCAATGAATTCATGATGATTGTTGCAGAATATAAGCTGATTCTTCTGTGTACTGAAATATTCACAGAACATAATGAATAGCTTTTCCCCGAAAGCCCTAAAAACAAAAATTAAAAACTTAAACTTTAGAAATGGTCATTCTGAACTGAATTGTTTGGCCATGGTTAGTTACATAAACATACAGTGACAAACTTGATAGCAAAGACTTAATGTTGTATCATTGTTAAACTGGTTATTCCTGACATTAATTCATTTATCAATTAATAGGAACGTACTATATTCTTTTCAGCAAATACCAGCGATATCTGAAACCAAATATATACCAGCTAATAATGATCCGTGTCTAATGTCTGGTGATATCATGAACTCAGTCTGTAACAGTGACTTTGTTTAAAATTTAATTCTCACGTTCAGTCGTTTCAAAAACCACAAACGCAAAGTTATCCACGGAAGCCATAAAACTAAATATCTACTGACATAACACAAAGCAAAGGCTTTTCCTTTTTCACAACAACTTCAAAAGGAAAACTTTCACACTCTGAATCACATTTCATTCAAATTGACTGATGAGTTCGATGGCGTCGAAGTTTCGCTCTTGCAGGAAAATCACCAAAAGAGAGCGTTCGGCTGGTGGCATCAGAATCGGGCTCTGCTCTTGGTTCTGATATTTCTGAAGTCTCAGATCTTAGAGGGACTTTGAGTCTCAGAGGGCCAGCGCTTGACAGACGTTCAGTCGGTGGAAAAGAGATCTCCGGCGGACGGGAGCGGGGCGAGACCACCGGTCACATTAGGGAGGAGAGACAGGTCTGGAAGGCTTTGGATGTGGGATTTAAGTTCCTTGCGCACCTGTGTGACCCGAGCGAGTTTTTGCTTGAATTCCTGCAAAAAAATCAAACAAAGTATGCATGAGTATCCATCGCTCAACATGCTCCCGACCCCTTCATTGAATTGCTCCGTACAGAAATGAGAGAAGACTCTCTTACCTCCAGTTTCTTCTCCCTCTCGCTGAGTGCTTCTTTCTGGCTTTGGATGTATTCTGTTAGCATACGGGCTAGCTGCCGTCGGTCTTCTAACTCGGCCGCCAGACGTCCGTTATACTCAGCCAGCAGGAGACACGCCTCATCTACTGTCTTTGAGAGTTTATCTGCTGCCAGTTTATCTGCCGAATGAAGAAAGGTTTAGTCGACTCACGGTCTATTCTAGTGTTCAAATACCCAGCCATCTGAATGTCGCTGTGGATAAAAGCTCGTATTCAAGGTCATTCTAGCAAAAATCGTAAAATGAAAATAAACACCAACACAACACAAACAAAACCGGACTGAATAAAGCCTGATGTGCACCTGGACCTCCGACTGGATTTGATCAAGATCTGCACTTCATCCGATTAGATGGAAGCGGTTTAGAACAAGAAGTCGTTTGTTGAGTCTCAACCATACCTGTGATCTTCTCGAGAAGAGAGACGTCCTGCACTTCCTGCGGCAGGGAGGCGATCTTCTGTCTAACGGCTGCATCGCCGGACGCCGCGTTCTCGAGGTCCTGAAGGGCTTTCACCAGTTCCTCTGTCTGTAGAGTAAAATCCCTTTAATGCAACACTTCTAAAATCTGATTTTACACACAACCATGAGCACTCTTCAGTTAAATTCAATCACTTCTGATGAAATGTGCGGGACATTCATACCAGCTGAGGAGCAGCAGCATCAGTCTCTTGCGGAGAATATTGAGCCCTGTAATCATCATCTTCCTCCTCCTCTTCCTCTTGAATCTTCTGGTAGCTTCTCTTTAAGTTTTTCCTCCCATCTGACACAAGAAAACACATCTTTGGATGCAATATAAAGTTTGGACAGATTTATCATAACTTCACGAGGCTCATCCTGAGACGGCAGTAGGCAGCGTGCTGACCTGCAGGCTTGTGTTTCGGGCTGTCTGAATCCTCGATGGCCAATTTGAGCTGCTGTATGAAGTCTGAACGGTAGAGGCTTCGCTCCTGCCAGATATTCAAAAGCCTCTCCATGGACCTTTTGCAGTTGTCATCACCATCCCTGCTGAAGGAAACCAAAGGGAAAGTCTGTTTAACGGCGAGATTCGTTCTACTGAGCAGTACACAAGATAATGTAATGGGGTTTTACCTCGCCACATGTGAATAGGCATCAACCAACACGGTTTCAAAGTCTTTGGTGAACTCCGGCCCCTTTTTCTTACTGTTCTGAATCACGTCATTCGCCAGATAGAGAAACGTCAACTTTCTGCTGGTCTTAGCTGAAAACACACAGAACAAATCAAACATCATGGTTAAAAGAAATGATAAACATTTTCACGTTCAAAAACAAGCCATACAATATACTAGAGAAAAAGATACACATGATCGTGCAAGCTTGTGTGCAAGATAAGATGTTGTGTCCATTGTGATGTGTTTTGGAGTGTAAGCGTGTCTCACCTTTCTTCAGCTCTCTGTGCCACACTTTCACGATGAGCGAGGAGTGTTTGCGATGGTGAATGATCCACAGCGAGAGAGTCTGAACGCTCTGCTGCGAGTTACTCAACTCTGAGAGCTTCTTCTCCAGAGCAGACTCAGAGAAAGACGACATCTCCCCCAAACCCCTGAGAAAACACAAAACACACTTGAGTTCACAACATTCACCATCATATAGCAGACACTCACTAGATGCATATGGCCAGTTCATATACAGTAAAATGTCAAACAGCGCCAAACATGTGACATACTATTATTGACAATTATACATCTACTATACTTTACATCAATCTAGAAGAGAACTATAAAGTGTGAAATAGTGAAAGAGAAACCAGTCGCAGCATCTTTTCTTTTTCATGTCAATTATGCCCTCAAATAATAATGTTACAACTGGCCATGTACACACACCACATGCATGAAGTAAATAATAGATTATAGTTATATCCACCTATAATTTAAGAGTTTTCCGTGGTAACAGAAGCTTCCAGAACATAGAAAAACAAAATCAAGTAAAACGATCGACATAAATATATAAAATTGTCAAACATATTTACAAAACGTATGCACATCAAATACAAGCACATATACTAATGTGACATCTACAGCATCAATTATTTTAAAAAATATATAGGACTATATGCTCCAGTGTTGCAAATGTTTCTTTTAAACAACACCAAAACTATACGTGTTCTTATATTACACTCACACTGTACAGGTAAAACTTTATTAAATACTTTGTTTACATTACAATAATGCAACAAAGTCATCATAGGCACACGAATTCGAACAAATAAACACTCCATAAGATAGAAATTAAAAACAGATCGTTACCTGTCTGCAGTTTCAGACGCTTAATCTGGATTTAACTCACTAAAACACAGAACACGCCGGAAACACTCTGATGTGATGTCACCGCTGACCGGAAGCGCGCTGCAGCTCGAGATAGAAACAGATCGGGGTCGGTGCGTTATAAACTCGCGCGTTTATTCCTCGAAACTTGTGCCGGTTGTGTGAAATGAACACGATGGGATTCTGCAGCAAGTTATGGCTGATAAACAAACGAGCGTCGCGCCGGATGACGTCATCGGAACGCGCGGGAGAGAGCGGTCTCAGCACTCACTGCACAGCTCTGTAGTGCACACGAGACTGCGTGATTTAGGGTCATGTGTGATCTTTTGAGAATTGTCATTGAATGAAATGAAGTGTTGAGTGTCTCTATGAGTTTGGATCTGATTATCTGATGATGATCATGACGCTGTTGTTGGATTGAACCAATCAAAGTAAGCGTTACTATTACATACTGTGCATTTTATACTTATTTAAACTCACTTAATGATAATACAACAACCTACCTTGCTTTAATAATCAATACAAGTTATTATGGGTTCTATTACAAATGTCTATCATCAAAACCAGATTGCTTTCTGTAGTGGGTTTTGGGTCTTATTCCAGTATGATTTGGTGCCGATCTGACAGATAACATCCCTGACCAATAGCAGCAAACACATAACCAGTAGACACCATTATTGTTTCCAGTAATAATTCCCATTATAGCCATTAAACCTATTAGAGGTTCTCTGATGGTTTCTAGTGTTTACATACATTTTTGTCACTTTATTGGTTAATGGCAATGTGTCAGAGATCAGGGGTTTTTAAAACTGGGGTCCGAGAACTCCCAGGGGGGCCCCAGAAGGATTCCAGGTGGTCCCCAGAAAGTTTCAAAGAAAAAAGATTAAGCAAAAAACGATAAAAGTCCACAGTGTTTATGTTCTATGGATCTTTTCCAGAATTGCTTATATAGTTTTTCTCACTATAGTTTCTTTTTTCGGACTCGAAGTGAAATTGTTGACAATTATTAGTTGTTGTTTTATAATATCCTATTAACTATTTATCCAACAAACTTTAAACGTTTCTTTACACTGAAAAAAATATAGATTGATATATAATTTAGAAAAGGGGGTCACAAAAGGTTAATCATATTTGGGGGTCCTTGGCATCAAAAAGTTTGAAAACCCCTGTCATAGAGAGCCAAAATACCGTAAACAGACCCAACACATTACCAGTAGAGACCATTATATTTTTCATTAAAACCAAAACAATTGCTATTTTGTCGATAATGAAATATTATCTGGTGATGTTCAGCAGGGTAAAATTCTTTTGAAACTGGTTGAATTTTTCATGTGTTTTACGCATGTCTCTATAATCTCCTTCACAGACTTCATAACACACATGGAGGATGGCTGGACATCAGATCGACGACCCCAAAATTGCATTTGCGTATCTCCGCCCATCCTGCGTTCTTCTCACCAAACAACCCACGGTTGCTAACGTGAAGACTCTCAGCGGTCACCTCCGCGACGTGAGCGATGGAGCCCTCCAGCAACTCCAGGACTACATCCTCTTCCCCCTCAGATTCGTCCTCAAAACCCCCGTCCTCAAGCTTGAGGCTCTCATTCTGGCGGTCATGGAAGCCACGTCCTATGTCCTGGAGAACACTTGCGTTCAGCGTTGGGAATCTCTGCGGGATCTGTTCTCCGAGCTGTGCCTTTGTCTTTGTTCCCCAAGAGACCCGGGAAAGCCGGCAGCGACCTCCGAGGAGCTGAAGCTCGCCGTCCTCGGGTGCCTGGACACCCTCCTGCATTCTGCATATGGAGATATCGTATTCAAGCTTTATGAGCCGAGCATGTTACCTGGACTTGGAGCGGCCGTGTCGTTGCTTCTTGCGATCGCCGAGCAGGAGAAAGCCAGGAAGGTCCAAACAGCTTCTCTTCAATGTCTACTGTGTCTGTTTCAGCAGTGCGACTGCACTCAGGATCACGTTGAGCCGGGACCGAACCAGAGGGGTCTGCTGGGTTGTGCTTTAGCTGCGTTTCTGCCTGGCATCTGCCGTGCCCTGACTCAAGTAATTGGTGGAGACGTCAGACAGGGGCATGCGGTGACGCTGAAGGCCATGAGAGTCTGGTACAGATCGGTAGCCTTGGTGATCGCTGATGAGCAGAATGGGAATGTTGGTGATGATGTATCCGGCGGTAAGTTTGAGGGGGTCGAGGAACTCATTGTTAAGAGGACTCCATCCTGGCGCAAGGACACATCCCAACGCCTGTCAGTGGTCCTACAGAAGATTATTTTTTGCACTTCAGCACATCCGCACTGGAAAGTGAGACTGGAGTTAGTCAATATGTCTCACGTCCTCCTCACGCACTGCAGCCGGTCTTTGGGAGAATGTGTCGGGCCTCTGTTGGAAGCTTTGGTAGGTGCCATCAACAATGAGGAGGCAGAAGTTAAAAACAGATGTGACGTTGTGTTGCGTGACGTTGCACACAGAAGCCAAGTCAACGGCGGGCAGGACTTCACCGGTGTCCTCTCCGAGAACCTCCACAGCCTGGTCTCGTCTCTCCCTCGTCTCATGAGAACTACAGACGATCAACGCAAGCTCTTCACGCTCAACGTGTTTCTGGGGTACCTCCAGATTCTGGGACCCAAAGTGGATGCTGTACTCACATCAGCGGTCCATCTAGAACGCATCTCTAAAGCACTGATGCAAGTGTTGGAGCTGGATGTAACGGATGTGAAGATCATCGAGGACAGAACTCTTACTCCCTCCACAGACCTCGGACCTGACCTGCACCGCTTACAGCCGCAGAAGAAATATTTTCTCTACTTCACAGATGATAAGATATTTTCAGCGCTGAGAAAGATCTGTTGGATGTTGGGGTACTACGGGAACCTTTACCTACTCGTCGACCGCTTCATGGAACTGTACAAGGAGTCTTCTGTTTACAGAAAACAGGCCGCTCTGGTTTTGAACGAGATCCTCGTGGGTGCGACGGGCATTGGCGTGAAGATGAACATTTCAGGTTGTTCGAGATCAAGTCGAGAGGAAATCAAATCTTCAGTCGTGTCTGTCATTGAAGAGTACATCAGTTTTAATAATTGGCATCTCCCCACGGTGTCTCAGGACTTGGATAATGAAACTCACGGGACACTTGCGTCTCCAGCTTTTACAAATCCTGATAAAAAAAATTTGCAGTTACTTCCAGCCTCCAGAAGTCCCACAATCAACCAGCTGAACAGCAACATCTGGCAGATCTCCATCCAGTTGGAGGGCATCGGTTGTTTCGCTTCAGCCCTAGGCCTTGATTTTCGTCTGCTTCTTATGACGTCGCTCTACCCAGTGCTGGAGAAAGCCGGCGACGAGTCGCTTCTCATCAGCCAATCGGCTTTCAGCGCCATGTGTGAAATCTGTGAGGCTTGCGGTTACGGTTCACCCAAAGATCTGCTGATACAAAACTCAGACTACCTTCTGAATGATATTTCTTTGAACCTGGCTCGACTCAACTCTCACCCGCACGCTCCAAGAGTTCTGGGGGTGATGTTCGCTCACTCGGACGCGAGTCTGTTGCCTCTGGTGGCTGATGTGGTGCAGGACGTGTTGATGGCTCTCGATCTCAGTTATGATCAGAAGACGCCGCAGTTCTGCGCTGTGTTGCATTTACTCATGAAAGCACTCGGTCAGCATAACTCACTCTTGACTTTTCACTGATATCATCCAGAATTTCTACACATAGATTTGTTTTATTGTCTTAATTGTTTGAATGTTGTGTCTTATAATTGTCATCCAAACATCTTATCCGCAGTGAGGTGGTTTCCCGGCACTACTGGACACCAGAAGCCCAACAGCACAGAGACTCGAGGTGAAGTCTGTGTGAACCTGAAGACATTTCTCTTGAATTATAAGAAACAGAAGGAGCTTTCAGAAGGGATTGGAGTAGAAGAGGAAGATCCTGATGATCTAGGTTAGTAATTTTATATAGGTGTATTTTAACATGTATAATGGTTGTTTGCTAAGGCCAGCATTCTTATATAATTTCTCTCATATTTTGGGTTCTTAAGAAAATGCCTAAGCAACCAACCATGATATCCTAGAAACACCTTAGCAACCACCCACATCATTCTAGAAACACATTAGATACCACCGACAATATTCTAGAAATGCCTTAGCAACCACCCATGACATCCTAGAAACCCCTTAGGAACCCCCCACAACATTTTAGAAATACCTTGGCAACCACCGACAACATTCTAGAAATGCCTTTGCAACAACACATGACATTCTAGAATTGCCTTAGCACCCACCCACAACATCCTGGAAACCCCTTAGCAACCATCGACAACATTCTAGAAATGCCTTAGCAACCACCCATGACATTCTAGAATTGCCTTAGCAACCACCCACGACATCCTGGAAACCCCTTAGCAACCACCCACAACATTCTAGAAACACATTAGCAACCACCGACAACATTCTAGAAATGCCTTAGCAACCACCCATGACATTCTAGAATTGCCTTAGCAACCACCCACGACATCCTGGAAACCCCTTCGCAACCACCCACAACATTCTAGAAACACATTAGATACCACCGACCACATTCTAGAAATGCCTTAGCAACCACCCACGACATCCTGGAAACCCCTTAGGAACCACCCACAACATTTTAGAAATACCCTGGCAACCACCGGCAACATTCTAGAAATGCCTTAGCAACCACCCATGACATTCTAGAATTGCCTTAGCAACCACCCACGACATCCTGGAAACCCCTTAGCAACCACCCACAACATTCTAGAAATGCCTTAGCAACCACCCATGACATTCTAGAATTGCCTTGGCAACCACCCACGACATCCTGGAAACCCCTTAGCAACCACCCACAACATTCTAGAAACACATTAGCAACCACCCATGACATTCTAGAATTGCCGTAGCAACCACCCACGACATCCTAGAAACCCCTTAGGAACCACCCACAATATTTTAGAAATACCTTGGCAACCACCGACAACATTCTAGAAATGCCTTAGCAACCACCCATGACATTCTAGAATTGCCTTAGCAACCATCCACGACATCCTGGAAACCCCTTAGCAACCACCCACAACATTCTAGAAACACATTAGATACCACCGACAACATTCTAGAAATGCCTTAGCAACCACCCATGACATTCTAGAATTGCCTTAGCAACCACCCACGACATCCTGGAAACCGCTTAGCAACCACCGACAACATTCTAGAAATGCCTTAGCAACCACCCACAACATTCTAGAATTGCCTTAGCAACCACCCACGACATCCTGGAAACCCCTTAGCAACCACCCACAACATTCTATAAACACATTAGCAACCACCGACAACATTCTAGAAATGCCTTAGCAACCACCCATGACATTCTAGAAATGCCTTAGCAACCACCCACGACATCCTGGAAACCCCTTAGCAACCACCCAAAACATTCTAGAAACACATTAGATACCACCGACAACATCCTAGAAACCCCTTAGGAACCACCAACAACATTTTAGAAATACCCTGGCAACCACCGACAACATTCTGGAAATGCCTTAGCAACCACCCATGACATTCTAGAATTGCCTTAGCAACCACCCACGACATCCTGGAAACCCCTTAGCAACCACCCACAACATTCTAGAAACACATTAGATACCACCGACAACATTCTAGAAATGCCTTAGCAACCACCCACAACATTCTAGAATTGCCTTAGCAACCACCCACGACATCCTGGAAACCCCTTAGCAACCACCCACAACATTCTATAAACACATTAGCAACCACCGACAACATTCTAGAATTGCCTTAGCAACCACCCATGACATTCTAGAAATGCCTTAGCAACCACCCACGACATCCTGGAAACCCCTTAGCAACCACCCAAAACATTCTAGAAACACATTAGATACCACCGACAACATCCTAGAAACCCCTTAGGAACCACCAACAACATTTTAGAAATACCCTGGCAACCACCGACAACATTCTGGAAATGCCTTAGCAACCACCCATGACATTCTAGAATTGCCTTAGCAACCACCCACGACATCCTGGAAACCCCTTAGCAACCACCCACAACATTCTAGAAACACATTAGATACCACCGACCACATTCTAGAAATGCCTTAGCAACCACCCATGACATCCTAGAAACCCCTTAGGAACCACCCACAACATTTTAGAAATACCCTGGCAACCACCGGCAACATTCTAGAAATGCCTTAGCAACCACCCATGACATTCTAGAATTGCCTTAGCAACCACCCACGACATCCTGGAAACCCCTTAGCAACCACCCACAACATTCTAGAAATGCCTTAGCAACCACCCATGACATTCTAGAATTGCCTTGGCAACCACCCACGACATCCTGGAAACCCCTTAGCAACCACCCACAACATTCTAGAAACACATTAGCAACCACCCATGACATTCTAGAATTGCCGTAGCAACCACCCACGACATCCTAGAAACCCCTTAGGAACCACCCACAATATTTTAGAAATACCTTGGCAACCACCGACAACATTCTAGAAATGCCTTAGCAACCACCCATGACATTCTAGAATTGCCTTAGCAACCATCCACGACATCCTGGAAACCCCTTAGCAACCACCCACAACATTCTAGAAACACA
Organism: Triplophysa bombifrons; assembly: GCA_029783895.1. Classification (NCBI taxonomy): domain Eukaryota; kingdom Metazoa; phylum Chordata; class Actinopteri; order Cypriniformes; family Nemacheilidae; genus Triplophysa; species Triplophysa bombifrons. The sequence goes on from CM056463.1 coordinate 20,747,544, forward strand.
TTAGATACCACCGACAACATTCTAGAAATGCCTTAACAACCACCCATGACATTCTAGAATTGCCTTAGCAACCACCCACGACATCCTGGAAACCGCTTAGCAACCACCGACAACATTCTAGAAATGCCTTAGCAACCACCCACAACATTCTAGAATTGCCTTAGCAACCACCCACGACATCCTGGAAACCCCTTAGCAACCACCCACAACATTCTATAAACACATTAGCAACCACCGACAACATTCTAGAAATGCCTTAGCAACCACCCATGACATTCTAGAAATGCCTTAGCAACCACCCACGACATCCTGGAAACCCCTTAGCAACCACCCAAAACATTCTAGAAACACATTAGATACCACCGACCACATTCTAGAAATGCCTTAGCAACCACCCATGACATCCTAGAAACCCCTTAGGAACCACCCACAACATTTTAGAAATACCCTGGCAACCACCGACAACATTCTGGAAATGCCTTAGCAACCACCCATGACATTCTAGAATTGCCTTAGCAACCACCCACGACATCCTGGAAACCCCTTAGCAACCACCCACAACATTTTAGAAACACATTAGATACCACCGACCACATTCTAGAAATGCCTTAGCAACCACCCATGACATCCTAGAAACCCCTTAGGAACCACCCACAACATTTTAGAAATACCCTGGCAACCACCGGCAACATTCTAGAAATGCCTTAGCAACCACCCATGACATTCTAGAATTGCCTTAGCAACCACCCACGACATCCTGGAAACCCCTTAGCAACCACCCACAACATTCTAGAAATGCCTTAGCAACCACCCATGACATTCTAGAATGGCCTTGGCAACCACCCACGACATCCTGGAAACCCCTTAGCAACCACCCACAACATTCTAGAAACACATTAGCAACCACCCATGACATTCTAGAATTGCCGTAGCAACCACCCACGACATCCTAGAAACCCCTTAGGAACCACCCACAATATTTTAGAAATACCTTGGCAACCACCGACAACATTCTAGAAATGCCTTAGCAACCACCCATGACATTCTAGAATTGCCTTAGCAACCATCCACGACATCCTGGAAACCCCTTAGCAACCACCCACAACATTCTAGAAACACATTAGATACCACCGACAACATTCTAGAAATGCCTTAGCAACCACCCATGACATTCTAGAATTGCCTTAGCAACCACCCACGACATCCTGGAAACCGCTTAGCAACCACCGACAACATTCTAGAAATGCCTTAGCAACCACCCACAACATTCTAGAATTGCCTTAGCAACCACCCACGACATCCTGGAAACCCCTTAGCAACCACCCACAACATTCTATAAACACATTAGCAACCACCGACAACATTCTAGAAATGCCTTAGCAACCACCCATGACATTCTAGAAATGCCTTAGCAACCACCCACGACATCCTGGAAACCCCTTAGCAACCACCCAAAACATTCTAGAAACACATTAGATACCACCGACAACATCCTAGAAACCCCTTAGGAACCACCAACAACATTTTAGAAATACCCTGGCAACCACCGACAACATTCTGGAAATGCCTTAGCAACCACCCATGACATTCTAGAATTGCCTTAGCAACCACCCACGACATCCTGGAAACCCCTTAGCAACCACCCACAACATTCTAGAAACACATTAGATACCACCGACAACATTCTAGAAATGCCTTAGCGACCACCAAGAACATGATAGAAATTACCTGGCAACCCCTCTTCCCCCAGAACACTATAAACTCCGTAGAAACCAAAACCATGGAAACTAAATACCCACCATCCAGAATACCGTAGTAACAACCTAGCAACAGGCTACCAACCATGCAGAACACCATAGCAACCATCAAGCCACAAACCACTAGCATGGTCACAGTGAGTTTTACAAATGTAAACACACATTTTGGAAAGGTAATAAACCAGGAAAACATTGCTGTATATAATCTGTGAAGAGGTAGATCCTGATAGTTTTCTCATGAGTGCAGATGAAGCTGAGATGTGTGTTTTTTCTGAAGCAGTTTGTGTCTCACAGATGTCATAAAGCAGAATGATGAGGTTTCAGGTCAATAAAGCATCAGCCAGGAGTCAAACTCCCCGTACAATCTTCACTCATGTTTCCCTCATTACACAGCTGCTGATTTAAAGATAAATCCACTTGTTATTTCTGTTTGAGCCTTAATAATCCTGCAGCGACGGAGCGTCTGCATGATGTCTGGCTCACATTCACCCTATAAACATGTCGAGACTTATAACTAAATAACACGTTAAATATGAAAAACCTCTTGTATCTATGCGCAGATGTCTCTCCCTCAACATTAACACCTGATGAAGACGTGGACGGTCCAGCTGTGAAAGAAGAACTTCCTCTTCACGTTCAGATTGCAAAAGACGTCATGGAGCGATGTGTCCACCTGCTGTCAGACTCCAGTCTGAGAACACAACTCAAGGTGGTTTTCTGTTTACTTCTCCGTGAGATGTTGTCAAAGAGTTTGACTTGAAATGTGTGTGAGTGCATTGTGTGTGTGAAATAAAATATGTGTGTCGTCGTTGCAGGTGTTGGACATTCTAGAGTTGTGTGTGTGTGTTTTGTGTGAGAAAGAGAACGAGCTTCTTCCCATGGTGCACCGGTGCTGGCCTGCCCTCCTCCACCGTCTGACCAGCGACGATCCTCTCGCCATCCCACGAGCCTTCAGGGTGAGATGAGTGTGTGTGTCTCTCTCTCTCCTCATGTGTTTCTCTGTCTCACTCACTTCCTCTCTCTCTGTGTCTGTACAGGTGCTGTGCGTTCTTGGCGAGACGTGTGGAGATTTCCTCAGGAAGCGGGTGTCTCAGGAGGTCCTGCCCCGGCTCACCTCCAGTCTGATGAAGCAGGCGGAGATCAGCGGGCGCTCCGGTCCCGTCTACACACACACACTGGCATATAAACTACAGCTGGCTGTGCTGCAGGGTCTCGGACCGCTGTGTGTCAAACTCAACATCAGTGAGTATGAACATCTCTGCATGATATATATGATCACAACATCTATTGGAATAAAAATAAATCAGTCAAATTCACTTATTCAATCTGAATTACAATATTTTCATACATATAGCATTCATGCAAAATCACGGTTATACCAGTATGTTGTGACACCTCTAAAACTAAGTTTAATGCAGTAAATGAAGTGCAGTATGTTATCTGTTGAACACTAGATGGCACACTTACTCAAAGTAAGCACGGTGTGTCTACGTCACAGCTGTGTAAGACATCTGGAGATGACCTGTATCTCATCTGTGCTGGACAGCTGTTGACTGCTATCTACACAAACACATTTCAAGACAAATCGTAAATTCATACATTGGTAAACTTCATCTTAGTGCACAAATTTAACTTATACTTTGGATTTTTTGCACAAATTTGGTCAAGTGTGTCCAAACTCTATACAAACTAACAATGGTTGAACTGCAAATGGAACCAAAAAAAGCTTTTGTTATTGTAGTTAAACCATAGTAAGCATGTGTAAAATGAAAAGGTTATGATACATTATCCGTGGTATCATCATAGAATTTGTGGGGAAACAAATGGTTATCCATCCGTCAGAAACATGGATACTACAATCACCATAGTGAGTTTGAGTGTGTCACACAATAACAGACACACTTCCTGCTTTATATTCTCTATTATCGGCTATAGTGTTTCACCTCTCACTGCCACGTTTCTATTCTACCTCTCTCCCTCTCTCTCTCGTCCCTCTGCACACCCCTTCATTTTTCTTGAGTAATGAGGCTCTACATCATGCTGTTTAATTAATTAATGAGGATAATGCTGCCATGGAGACTATTAGAATACATTACAGCATCTGTGCTCATTACCATGCAGATGTGCATTGTTTGCATTGTTCCAGTGAATTTGGAGTCGCAGGTTGTAAATACTCCAGAGAAATACAGGAGCATTCACGGACAAGAGAAATTAGGGCACACATTAAGCTGTATAAATGTCATTGCATTAAATTACTAAGAATCAAACCAAACGGTGTTTATTTTAAAGCACACACTTTAATACACAAGTTGCGAAGAGGCTTTAGAGGTAAAAGTCATTAAATCATCATGAAGTAATAAGAGAAAATCATGTCTTTATTCTGTTCCTTGATGGCCAATTTGAGGCAATTTGCATACTGCATTTTCGCATTATAGTCCAAGTGAAATTAAAAATGACAATTCATATTTTTTCTTGAAATATTGCTGTGTTTATAGTAAAAAGCTTTTCAATGAGGGTCATTTTCTTCTTTAAATTCCTGTGCTCTCATAATCTTCAATTAAAATCTGAAAATGCACTTATGTCCTGAATGATCTTCCATCTCAAATGACGCATGTCAGACGGCTTGACTGGAGCATCCGTGAAGTCCTCTGCTGCTGCCAGTTTCATTTCAAAATCAGTGCAACAGCTGTTGTTACACAACCAATCTTTTCGCAGTGAAAAACACAAGCCACGCCCACTCATTTTCTCCTTTGAATTCCTTCTCACTCGGAAACGTGTCAGAATACAAAATTAAAGTAGTATGTAGTAAGACTATAAAGTACTAAAATATTGATTCTACAGACATTCTTCAGCAAAAATTTGCACGCAAGTATTAATTTTTACTACATTCATTACCTCCAAATGTAACTGACTTGGATTAAAACATTGTCATTTATTACCCTTATTTTGGAAAGACTCTGAAGTTCTCACTTGTGTTTATTCTGAACGTTTGTTTGCAGTGGAGGCCGACATGGATCGAATCACTGAAGCCTGTTTTCCATACCTGAGCTGCCGACAACCAATCAAACTGCAGGAGGCGTGTCTTAGGTAACCCAAACCATCCCACAAGCAAAATCACGTTGCATATCTTTATTCAAAATCTTCATATATGGAGAGAATTGTTTAGCTTCAGGGTCGTAGGTTTGGCATTTTTTATCAGCATGAAAATTTCAGATGAAAATATTCAGGGATAACTTGATCTCAGATCCTATATTTTCACCATTTCAAGAATGTTTTTCACAATTTTTTATCACTCTTGGTTTCTCCTCTAGTTCATTGAATAAATGATCAGACCACATGACCATTATTAGTACAAATATTTGTCTCTCATGCATCATGAGCTCATAGAAGCTACTGAAAGTTATACAGGAATGATCACAATGCTGTTTCAAATGGTTTTGATTGGAATTTAGACTTAGCTAACAATATCTGACCAGTTGACCAGTAATATGTAACTGCATTCCAAATGAAACTTAAACTACTGTCTATATTTACATTTATGAATTTGGCAGATGCTTTTATCCAAAGTGACTTCAGTATTTTTGTTCCCGGGGGATGGAACCCGTGACCCTCCCGCTGCTGATGCAACGCTCTGCAAACCCACAAGCGCTCTGATATTCTTCAGCATTAGCATGATTTAGGCTAATAGGTGATTTTCTTTCTCTGGTAATTCCTGCAGTGTTTTCCGGCACCTGATGGAGTTGGACGCTGATTCGTGCTGGTTCACTCTGAATGAGATCTTCTGTCCTGTGTCATACGAGCCTCCTCATCCACACCTGCTGCCCGTGATGCTGAGCGGATCCCACAAGCCCAAGAACCAATTCACCGACAACATCCTCGAATTACTGCGGGAGTTTGATCCCCCGCAGGGGAAGACATAAGATCAGAGGGATTTAGAGGGCAAACAACTGTTTCATGAGCTTTATGTGCTAACCGTGAGGCTGATCAAACAAAATGATGACGTACATGTATGATAGGCACATGTCTTCCTCACACAGTTTATGTTCTTTACAAACGCTTTGTCATGGTGATGATCATTTCTGAGCAAAACACCATCATTCATCTTCTTGTGTTTTAGTAACACTTTACAAAAGCTTTCCATTTATTAACATTAGTTCATGAGCTAACGTGAACAAATAATGAGCTTCAGCAGCATTTATTCATCTTTGTTAAATGTTAATAGAGTTGCTCATAGTTCATTAGCTAATGTTAACAAATGCGTGTTTTGTTTTTTTAAATGCATAAGGATTTGTTGAAGTAAAAGATGAATCGATGCTGTGGAAGTATTGTTCATTTTTAGTTTGTGTTAACTCGAATGAAACCTGTTGTGAAGTGTCAATGTTTTTTTTACATAATAATACATTCATGTAAAGATCTTCTTTGAACAGAGCTCTGTTATTTTATTAGTGTTTTCATGATGTAATGATTTATTTCAAATGACTAAACACGCTTTATGAAGTGATGTGGTGTTTTGGAAGGAACTGCAGTTATCATGATAAGAAAGAGGCTGTTTCTGTGTGTACAAATATAGATTGTATGTTCATGTATAATCTGTATATTATTTTTATAATAAAAAAATGTTAATGAATGTCTTCTGAAGGTTGACCTAATCTCAGGTGAAGTACACAAGCTACCGTCTCTTTGATAGCTCAGGTGATTTGATTAGAGTTCTCAGTTGTGTTTGATTTAATCATTAGGTTTCCTAAAATAGAAATAAAAACTGCAGTTGTTAAAAGCCATGAAGAGTCTGCATATGGCTAAATTTGATGAGAAATGTTTGAGTTGATATCGAGATCTTCAATAATGACTTTTGATCATAGACTTGACTAATCTGAACTCAGTTTGACACATTGTTGACATCTCTTCTCAAACTCTAATGACACACATTTGTGAGATGTCGGACTACTTTTCTCTTGCAGATTAGACTTCAGAAAAAGTTTCTATTTGTGCTCCATTCAATCTCATTGATGTCAAGGAGATATTTAAGAGATCTTGGTTGATTTTGGGGTTGGTTCTGTTGTTGTGTGGTTTCGCTGACAGTCTAACAAATGTGTGGGTCTGTAAGAGTGGCATTAAAGCTGCCTCATATGCTTTGTGTTAGGGTGCTGTGTTATCTGCACTATATTCTGCTATTTATCCTCCTGCCAGAACGGACACGGACGCTATTATTCACCGGGCCTGTGTGGCATGAGCAGCCGCTTAATGCAATTTCCCCTCGGTCGCTTCTGATAAGTGCGCCGGCGTCATTATGGAGTCAAAGCGTTTGACATGAGCTTTGTTTGAGATTCACTGCCGTTTAGGATAACAAGACGAGCGGCGGTGAAGAAATGATGAAGAATGGAGGTCATATTCAAGGGCGGAAGGTGGAAGAGCCATTTGTTATAACAGAAGGTGCAAAGCGATTCGGTGGTGTTGGTCATGTCACATTGACTTTAGCTTAAACTACTCACTTTTATTCCATTACATGCTTAGTCACAAATTCTTCATGGCAAAAAAGTTTTTGAAGTTCAGTTTTCCGAGATCATTTTCCATCATGTTTTATTTTGCTGCTGTACCTTTAAGAGTTCAGTACATGTATGACCGTATAATCATGCCACAATTTCTGAAGTCATTCGATAAATGTTATGGTCGGAGAGCAGAGGTTGATTTGAGTATACTGAAGTCAAATTTATTTTTTAAAGACAGAGGATTGCGTCTTTATAATACACCAAGTTGTATGATCAATGAACAATGTTTTTATTACTTTGATAAAGGCATACATGGAGTGTGAAATCAGTTCTGTGGGATTACTGTAATATACACAATCTGTACATATAGTCTCACTCGAAATATAAAATTCAAAGAAACCGGAAAGAAAGCAGTCATTAATACCATTAAACATACTGTGACTGCTTTAAAGATCTTTTAAAAGCCGCATAAAAATCACAAAACGTAATATTGTTTGTGTGCATCGTCCATCCATTGATAAGATTAAAGCTGAATGAAATATTTGCAGGAAACCGCGGCACCTTATAAATGACACTTGTGTCGACTGTGACTCTGTCCCAACAATAATCCGGTGCCTTCTACATTATACACGTAAACAATGAGAGTAAATACAGCATGTCAATGTAATTGCTTTCGCAGGATGAATAATATTTTACAACTTTTGTCCTGCTCCTTTTTCACTGAATTTAAATGGTCAATATATAAATCTGGGTCATATTTCACCCCAAAACCAAAAGAAAGATGAAAAAGAGAAATGTTATTTTGCATCACAACATAAGAAGCAAAGTCTAAAAACTTTAGGATTCTTTTTCCTGCATTTTGACATTAAAGCACATTTCCTTCCTATGTTTTATTAAACCCAAGTAATAGAACTGAGAAATCTGAGGGGCAATGTGCTTAAAACTACAATCCATTAAAAATCAACAAAAATGAGCGAGTACATAAACAATCAGTGTTCACAACTCTTGCCTTAGCTTACGACAATTCACAAATGTTAGCTCATAATAAGGATGCAATTTATGTAACCTACATAACAGAGATGGCTATAGAAAGCAAACGCGAAGACTGCAGTATTAACAAAACAACTCGTCAATAGGCTTCATTGTGTTATGCAAAACATATTTATTTATTAACTTTTTTGGCTAAATATACATCACTGACATTTCTCAGTGAGTTTTATCCATCTGTCTACTGTATCAAAACCATAAATCCGCTAAAAACGACCAGAGAGGTGTCTGATTTGGTTGCTTTGCTGCTTAGCAAATATTAGAAAGATTTGTGTCATGCACTCGCTGGTCTGAACAGACATCTAACTTTGTTTTATACACAAATATACATCTTGTGTTAAGGTTTTGAAGGGCGTGAAGGGGTGTGGGCAGGTGTGAGTGGAACTAAGAGCAGGATTTTAAAGTGCACAACGCTCCGTGCAGTCAGTGTTACTGTCATCAGTGGACCTCTTCCTGAGCTCTCGACCGCCTTTGTGGTGGCCGTGATGGGTAGACTGGTGCTTGTGGTGCTCAGACTGCAGAATTTCCTCCGGTGACGCTGCTCCCTGCTGGGATGGAGGTGCGGCGTTCCCCTCGCCCTGCTCCACCTGCAGGTATGCCCGGACGTGATGGTGACGCAGCTTGCTGTCGCTAAAGTCGATGACACGGCATTCATATGTTCCCTCGTCTGATGGCTTCACGTTGGACAGACGGAGTTTGTGGGAGATGTTGCTACCCGCCACCTTCACCACCTACAGAGAACGGAGAGGATATTCTTCAGCTGTGAGATGTTAAAACATGACCCGTCAGTGCATTAGATAATGAATAAGCCTCCTGCGTTGACTTCAACCGCTGAATATGGCGAAATAAACTGGACTCCAGATGATTAGGGCGGCAGCTGCAGTTATCAGATGTCTTTTATGTAAAAATATGCAGTTTAGGTAACACTTTATTTGACAGTGCCCAGTGTAATTATACATTTAAAGTACTGAGTATTAATAATGAACTACATGTACTTACTATAGGGTGATTATGAGGATTAGGGTGTGGTTTAAGGCTAGTTATATGTCATTATGCATAATATATAGTAAATACCATAGTAAATACATGCAACATGTGTAACAAGGGCACTGTAAAATAAAGTGTTACCGCATTTTATTTTTAGAAGGCATACATCAGATCTACATACAGAAAATAGGGAAATGTTTTGGCCAAGGAACTTGAGTCACATATCAACAAATAAAGCCTTATAGCGTAGTTTTTCTTCAGCAGCAGTTTTTGTTTGTTTTAACCAGCCCATATTTTCATGTACTGTGGGCTAAAATGAGGCCCTGAGGGAGATTATAACCCCACTTTGGCTCCTTATGAGAGAAGTAGTGCAGATGCTGAGGGCAGCATGAGGCTACAGCGGTGGAGACATGCCGCAGTGAACATCAGTGACATGCAGTGGTGAACAGCAGTAACATCTAACAGGGTAAAGGACTGACATGCAAAGACGTAAAGCCGTGCCATGCACCGGTGAACAGCAGTGACATGCAGCGACGGAGAACAGCAACATGCAGCTGTGAACGGCAGAAGAATGCACCGGTGGAAAGCAGTGGCAGGCAGCAGCGAACAGCAGAGACGTGCAGTGGTGAGCAGTGGGGACGTGCAGAGATTGAGAACAGTGATATGCTGCTGTGAACAGCGGTGACATGCAGCGGTAAACCGTAGTGACATGCAGATGTGAAAAAAATAACATGCAATAGAGAACAGTGGTGACATGCAGCGTTGGAGAGCAGCGACATGCAGCTGTTGATGCACTGCAGGACAGCAGTGGAGACATCCGTGAGCAGTAATGAGATGTGAGCTGTGAAACCACACAGGGGCTTCACTCATTGGCTGTCAATCTTTCACTCTCTGATGTACAAAAGCAATAGGACAATCTTTTTCTCTCTCTCTCTATCATGGCCAGCACTCCCAGAGGGTTTTTAAGCACGAGTCCAGACGCTCGATGATTCTGACTACCAGTGAAACAGATTGAATGTGGACTAAGGTGGATAAATAAACATGCATTCACAAACCCATATGCACACACACATTCATGCACACTAACTCAAGTTCACTAACTGATCCCACATTTTATATGTTAGAAAACAAACCCTGCGTACTATTCAGATTATTTAAAAGCTGCTGATGTAACACTTGCATATACTTCTATAGTCTCATAATCACATCAGATATACAGGATATTCAGACCTAAGATATAGTCAGTTGCTAATTTACTTCAGGAGATCAAACACTGGAAGTGATTTTGTAACTCAAGATGACGCGATTCTCTATGAACTCGCAACCCTGCAGTGTTCTCCAACCGCAGGACGACAGCTCTGAGCATTTATCTGAAAGCAAATGTCCTTCTGAATATTTTATGAAGTAACAGAGGAGATGCTTTGATTTATCCGCCCACACACACTCACCCCCACACGCACACACTCGTGCACACACACTCTCTGACACACACTCAGGTAAACCTCTCACTTTCACAAACTGGAGCTTCTGGTTTCTCCGGTATTCTGTTCTTCTGTATTCGGCTGTTCTTCAGAGTTATACTGGATTCTGTTCTTTTGTGTTTTCCCGGATTTTTCTGTATGACGATCTGTCATTTTCAACAGTTTTTCTGTACCTGTTCTATTGTGATCTCAGTCTTTGAAAACACATTTGAGGGATAATGTACACACACAGTTACAGTAGTTTCAGGTCACATTGCCAGCACACATTTTACCTCTGAAACACAAAAAACACTAGATCCTTCCTGGTTGTGTGTGGCTGTATCACTTTAATGTGAGAAGGTTCCCTGCGTCGTTGTCGCCGTGGGAAGTTTTGAATCACACAACTAACTGCTGTACACACACACACACATTCATAGCCCGGAGCGGCACAACCAGCACGAGCCAAGCGAGTTGCTAACAAATCACCTTCAGCCCGACCAACCGTGATGTTGTGTTTGCATGCTCCAGTTATTTGCCCTCACAAAGACACAGAATGTATTTTTACATTCCATTAGCGACAGCAGAAGGTAACAGCCGATGAATCTCGCGAAAAATGTGAGAAAATTACAGTTGAAAACACTCACACTGATTTTGGTGGCGTCCTTGGACATCTCATTCTGCGGCACCACCTGCAACGAAAAACAAGCCTATCATACCAGCCATCCCATATGTAAGCCATCCACTATTCATAATATATGGCATTCGTTTTCAACAAGACTAACGAATGATGTTTATCATATAGTTTCAGAACAGTGTGAGTCATATGAAAAACATATTTTATGTTCACTATATACATTTTTGGTTGAAGTATTCCTTTCGCTACTGGCCAAGAGTAGAGAAGCTGTTAGTGTAACAAACAGTTACCGCAGTAGAATCATTAAACACACACACACACACACACACGTATAATAAAGCTGGAGTCCGGTCCTCTCAAATGAGTTTCTAGTTCAGTAAGGAGGTGCAGTATAATAACTCTGTGTTCTGTTCAGCTGATCCTCAAGAGCCTTTCATGAATAAAACATGATGCAAAGGTGAGTGAGAGTTTCCCATATTTCCTTCTCTTCATCCCTCCATCCAATTAAAAAGCATCCTGACTTCACAGCAGGAAATCTCTCTCTCTCTCTCTCTCTCTCTCTCTCTCTCTCTCTGTCTCTCTCTCTCAGTCTCTCTCTCTCTCTCTCAGTCTCTCTCTCTCTCTCTCTCTCAGTCTCTCTCTCTCTCTCTCAGTCTCTCTCTCTCTCAGTCTCAGTCTCTCTCTCTCAGTCTCTCTCTCTCAGTCTCTCTGTCTCTCTCTCTGTCTCTCTCTCTGTCTCTCTCTCTCTCTCTCTCTCTCTCTCTCTCTGTCTCTCTCTGTCTCTTTCTCTCTCTCTCTCTCTCTCTCTCTCTCTCTCTCAGTCTCTCTCTCTCTCTCTCTCTCTCTCTCTCTCTCACTCTCTCTCTCTCTCTCTCTCTCTCTCTCAGTCTCTCTCTCTCTCTCTCTCTCTCTCTCTCTCTCTCACTCTCTCTCTCTCGGGAAGCTGCAGCTATTTCTACCGTTGTGATTAATGTGTCGACGGTTACCTGCTGCAAACCCACACAAATCCATTAATTCCTCTCTTTTCTCCTCTCATCCCTTCTCTACATTGCTACACATTTACAAAGATATCTTAATGATATGTAGCGTCCAAAAGTATTTGGAAACATGTGTCACACCACAAAAAAGTAATTCTTTCAATGAAAGCACACAGCTGTAACAATCACAGTCTTTAGGAAAGTAACCGAATAATAAACTACAGTCATCCTTCATCAATTTAAAATCCCAATGGAATCAAACTGAATATTTTATGTCTTTATGATATCTATATACAAATTTTCTATACTTTTTGTATATCGTGCATTATTGTTTTATTTGATTCAAAATTTTTCTATCTTAATATATATTTGCACCATGTGTACACTTTCTTCTGCACAAAGCTCCTGTCGCCGAGTCAAATTCCTTGTGTGTGTAAACATACTTGGTAATAAAGCTCCTTCTGATTCTGCTGTTTTAAATCATTTGTCTTGTACTGCTTTTCTTTTAAGAAGACTTAAATAACTGATACTAACCCTTATATTGACATGTTTATTAAATAAATGAGTAAATAATATATAGAGAATACGGCTGTGCATTGGCAAGGGACTTGCGATACAATACATATAACAATAGACCTGTCAGAATAAAATATATTGCAACACTTTTTTAAATAAAAACTGTAACAAGAAAATAAAGCTGAAAACACAACTTGCTCCGGACCACCTGGGGTATTTTTTAACATCCCACCAATAGAATCCATGACATACCAGTAGACACGATTATAGTTTCAATTAAACCAATAGAATTCCTCTTGTTACCTAGGCGTCGTCTCTGGAAACATGAGCAGCACGTTCGTTCATGATAGAGAGAAATGCTGTGTGTATTGTATATGATGTTAAAACGTGATTTAAAAAATGTATCGATAGTTGAGGTTGGACTATCAATACACTTTCATAGAAAAATATTGCGATAGTTTGTTGAATCAATATGCACAGAGAATATATACGTTTTTTTTAAACTGTATAAGAGGCAGAGAGCTCTCCATGGTGCTGAAGTCTCTGATTGGCAGTTGCTTATTAGTGTGTGTGTGTGTGTGTGTGTGTGTCTGTGTGTGTACAGCGGAAAGGACAGGACAGTAAACCCACTGTCTTCTGGACTCTTATAATAGGCCTCTCTGTTTGACTGGCACAAGCACACAGAAGAAGAAGAAAATGGGCACATAATTGCAGGATGGTGACAGCCTGCCCGCTGTGGATGATGTTGTTCTGTATATTGTTAGTTATAGTTAGTACTGTAATTGTAGGCAAATTTCAGCTGAATCGTGGTGAGGTTAAGAGCCGAACACAAGGTGCAAAACTGACAAAACTGTGATATTCCTAAAATTATCAAAATATAATTGAATACACTGTTACAAAAAATGTGATTGATGCTTGACTCACTGCCACAATGTTTGGATGTTGTAGATGGTTGCCAAGGCGTTGCTACTGTATGTGTTTTCATGTGTTCTATTTATTTCATGATTTTCTCTTTTCCAGCATCTGAACAGTGAAACTGCAACAATGTAAAATTGTGAGAAGTGCTCGAGAAATACTTTTGAATTGAAATTAATTGTTTGCTAGGCAGCTGATCGGGTGATGTTTTTAAGTTATTCTGGGTAATAAAAGCTTTTTTAAAGGAATAGTCCACCCAAAAATGTGTCATCCATCATTTACAATTTAATATATATTTATTTATTTACTTTGGGTGTCTATAGTAGCGTTATAAACGCATAATGGTTAATTTATGTCTCTACCTGATTGGTGGTCCACGTCTGCTTGTCCGTCCATTCTCTGTGATTCCTGATGTACCACCACTGAATCTCTAATGAATAGGACGGTGACCCCGCACCCCGGAACGAGCAGGCCATCTCCACATCCTGACCGCTCTGTGTCGTGATGTCATGAGGGATTTCCGTGAAGAGAGCTGAGGAACACACGGAGAGACACAGTGAAATGCTTTTTCACCAATAAGTTAAGATTCCTCTATATAAAAATGTTTGCAAAAACAATGTAACTTCAATTGTCAACACTTTTTCCCGAAGATACTGTAGCATTGTGCCATCAAACAGAACAGCCGGCAAAATATCTTGACCTTGATCAAACATCTAAAACAATGACATCAAGTAAACAAACATCGGTGTATAAAGTTGTTTCTGTAAGTGCGCAGGCTAAACATTCCAGCGTTTTGTTTGCCGTGACACAAACCCGTGCGCAAAACAAGCCTATCAGCAACTTCAGACAAACACAATTCAATTATCCCTCGTGTCAAAGGCAGGATGATACGAGCCCCCCTCAGCTGCCCCGAAACCAGAATAGAGACGGCACGAGAATGAGCTGAATTCAGTGTGAAAGAATAATTTCTTCCACCAGTGGGAGTCTCTCTTATCATTCCTTACAGAGCCTGCAGGGAGTGTTGAACACAGTTCAAAGAGAAAGAGCTCAGCGTCTCACACCTGACTGTCAAACCATCAAACTGAGGAGGAGGCCGAGCCGTCTGGAATGGATGTGAATTCCTGGAAGATACGTGGGAAGATTGTACAGTTTACAGCCAATTCACCAGCTCAAAGATTTCAGTTGGCAAATGCAGGTTTGGAAATAAAGTTGCTTTTGTCGACGATCAAAGAGTTTAGCAAACTTACACAGTGGTTTGGAAACGGTGTGTGCCTATTTTTTGCTGTAGATAATATTGCACTAAAATACTATGGTAATAAATGAATACCATAGTATTTATAAGTACACCCAGTATTAGCAACGTAAGAATAGTATCACATGTTACTAACCACTAAAATGAGCTAAAGACACAGTCTGGGCAGTCAGATAAACGGCACGTCGGGGTCGCTCGCAGCGTGCGGTAGGGCAGCTTGTGCTCTCTCAAACGAGCCCGGTGTGAAATGAAGATGTGTTGAACAGAATCCTTCCACATACGGTTATTAACACACCCAAATCCTCTTAACTGCTTCCTTCAGAGCGGCTCTTCATTTACCCATAATCCCATTCAAACAGGCCCGGACGCAGTGGGGGGGTCACTGTCGAACCCACAGGGTGCCCGAGACGTCCGTCCAGACAAAAATTCATGATGGGAAATCCATCCTCATTTAGATCACCGCCTGAAGATAAGATTTTTGCTCATTAGGCATGTGCTGGTTTAAGCTGGTGCTGAGCTGGTCCTAAACTAGTCACGTATTGGTTTAAGCTGTTCCTAAACTGGTCATGTGCTAGTTTAACCTGTTCCTGAGCTGGTCCTAAACTGGTCGAGTGTTGGTTAAAACTAGTACTAAACTGGTCATGTGCTAGTTTAAGCTGTTCCTGAGCTGGTCCTAAACTGGTCACGTGTTGGTTAAAACTGGTACTAAACTGGTCATGTGCTAGTTTAAGCTGTTCCTGAGCTGGTCACGTGTTGGTTAAAACTGGTCCAAAACTGGTATGTGCTGGTTTAAGATGGTCATTAACTGTTCCTAAACTGGTCATGTACTGGTTTAAGCTGTTCCTAAACTGGTCATGTGCTGATTAAAAGTGGTACTAAACTGGCCATGTGCTGGTTTAAGATGATCTTGAGCTGGTCCTAAACTGGTCATGTGCTGGTTAAAGCTGGTCCAAAACTGGTCATGTACTGGTTTAAGCTGTTCCTAAACTGGTCATGTGCTGGTTAAAAGTGGTACTAAACTGGCCATGTGCTGGTTTAAGATGATCTTGAGCTGGTCCTAAACTGGTCATGTGCTGGTTTAAACTGGTCCTAAACTGGTCATGTACTGGTTTAAGCTGTTCCTAAACTGGTCATGTGCTGGTTAAAAGTGGTACTAAACTGGCCATGTGCTGGTTTAAGATGATCTTGAGCTGGTCCTAAACTGGTCATGTGCTGGTTTAAACTGGTCCTAAACTGGTCATGTACTGGTTTAAGCTGTTCCTAAACTGGTCATGTGCTGGTTAAAAGTGGTACTAAACTGGCCATGTGCTGGTTTAAGATGATCTTGAGCTGGTCCTAAACTGGTCATGTGCTGGTTTAAGCTGGTCCTAAACTGGCCATGTGCTGGTTTAAGATGATCATGAACTGGTCCTAAACTGGTCATATGCTGGTTTAAGATGATCATGAGCTTGTCCTAAACTGGTCATGTGCTGGTTTAAGCTGGTCCTAAACTGGCCATGTGCTGGTTTAAGATGATCTTGAGCTGGTCCTAATATGGTCATGTGCTGGTTTAAGATGATCATGAACTGGTCCTAAACGGGTCATGTGCTGGTTTAAGCTGGTCCTAAACTGGCCATGTGCTGGTTTAAGATGATCATGAACTGGTCCTAAACTGGTCATGTGCTGGTTTAAGATGATCATGAACTGGTCCTAAACTGGTCATGTGCTGGTTTAAGCTGGTCCTAAGCTGGCCATGTGCTGGTTTAAGATGATCATGAACTGGTCCTAAACTGGTCATGTGCTGGTTTAAGATGATCATGAACTGGTCCTAAACTGGTCATGTGCTGGTTTAAGCTGGTCCTAAACTGGCCATGTGCTGGTTTAAGATGATCTTGAGCTGGTCCTAAACTGGTCATGTGCTGGTTTAAGATGGTCCTAAACTGGCCATGTGCCGGTTTAAGATGATCATGAACTGGTCCTAAACTGGCCATGTGCTGGTTTAAGATGATCATGAACTGGTCCTAAACTGGTCATGTGCTGGTTTAAGATGATCATGAACTGGTCCTAAACTGGTCATGTGCTGGTTTAAGCTGGTCCTAAACTGGCCATGTGCTGGTTTAAGATGATCTTGAGCTGGTCCTAAACTGGTCATGTGCTGGTTTAAGATGGTCCTAAACTGGCCATGTGCCGGTTTAAGATGATCATGAACTGGTCCTAAACTGGTCACGTGTTGGTTAAAAGTGGTACTAAACTGGTCATGTGCTGGTTTATGCTATTCCTAAACTGGTCATGTGCTGGTTTAAGATGGTCCTGAGCTGGTCTTAAACTGGTCATGTGCTGGTTTAAGATGGTCCTTAACTGGTTATGTGCTGGTTTAAAATGGTCATGAGCTGGTCCTAAACTGGTCATGTGCTCGTAATGTGCTGGTCTAAGGTGGTCCTTAACTGGTCATGGGCTGGTTTTAGCTGGTCCTAAACTGGTCATGTGCTGGTTTAACAGGGTCCTTAACTGGTCATGTGCTGGCCTAAGATGGTCCTTAACTGGTCATGTGCTTATTTTAACTGGTCATGAGCTGGTCCTAAACTAATCATGTGCCTACCTACCTAGAAAATGCAGTTTTTTCAACAGGGATCTAAGAGAAAGAATTGAAATATTAAAGAGATCTTATCCGTGATTTTTTGTTCTGAACCTAAAACTTCCCCACATCTCAAAAGAATGGTTGATACGGCAAGTGTGCTGTTCAACAACTGCGAATAAACTGTTGTCTGTTGAAAAGTAAAATGTGTCTAAAACATGTCAGAGACTCACATCAGATCATCTCACTCTAAGCGTGGTTTTACTTGCGTCTTTTTCCTTCAGTAAACCTCATGTAATGTCAGTGCCGCAGCCGCGCTGGGACGGAGATGACAGGAAAGCGCTCGCTGTAATTACCGCTACCCGATCTGCATATTATAATTGGGGTCCTGGGGCATCATTATTTCATAGGGAACGGAAGAAAGGGAGATGAGATACGAGAGAGACATCCGCGTAATCACCATCTCTATCAAAGAGTCTGCTTTCAGTGAAAACCTCATCGACCCAGCCCATCAGCTGCAGTCTCTCTCTCACAGAGATGAGTGTAAACGTCCTAAATATCACAAAAGAGTAGCGAGGAAAAGGTGGAGAACGGGTTCATTTGATGGAGACGCTCATTTGAAAAAGCAGGTGGCAGGTTTCTCGGCTCGAGCCTTTGAAATGTGAATCTGAGGTTGATTGAGTTTAGATCAAAGCGTCGTGAAGGAGACGCTGCTGTGAAACACAATACACACACCAGAGCTGCTTTAAAATCCAACACAAATTCAACCATTTACTCGACAACACCATTCAGACAGCATCAATCACCTTTACATTCACATCACTGTCCGACCCTTATTCAAACATTTAAACGCTTCACAAAATATAAGAAGCTCAAGGCATGCATATTTATCATTCATTCTAATTCATGTCCTTGATAACAAAATACAAGTATAAAGAATTTTAAAATGTAGGTCATAAGACACAGCAGCATTTTCACCCATCTGTAAATTCATAAATATTTATTTCTTATAATGTTCATAAAACAGTTTCCTTCTCGCTCCAGTCAACGGTTTCTTTGGGAATTGAAGCATCAAGGTTGGACGAGCATGTTCTTTATTAGGACGAAAAATCACACATGAGATCTCTTTACTACTTCAGTTATTCCTCCAAGACACCAATGAGATGGAGAGTAAACGCTGAAAGTGACAGTTCATCCAAAAATGAACAATCTTTCTTCCTTTATTCACCTTCCTGTCATTTCAAAACTGTATGACTTTCTTTCTAACGCAAGACACAATAGAAGATATTTTGAAGAAAGTTGGTAACCCGACAGTACTTTGTACTACCACTATTGTATGCACACAAAACCATTGCAAGTGAATGGGGGCCAGTTAACAACATTCTTCAAAATATCTTCTTTTGTGTTATGCGGAAGACAGAAAGTCATACAGGTTTGAAATGACAAGAGGGTGAATAAATAATGAAAACAGAATTTTGGGTCAACAACCACTTTCTCATCTGGGTTTCAGATAGAGATTTCAACAATGTTTAAAAAACTGATCTCAGACTTGTCAAGTTTGCAATCAAAAGTCAATATTATTGAAGATATCAAAATGAACGCAAATGTTTCTCATCGAATTAACCCAAATCAAGATTATTTTACCTCTGCAATCTGCATTCATTTTAAGCTTCCATACTCTTCTTGTGTTATTTGGTTCGCTTTTAAGCAATTTCAGGTTTAAGTTGAACCCCGACTGAGAACTCTAAGCAATAACATTTTTCTCTTCTTACTTTCTCGACTCTGCAATCTCGTCTCAATATTGAACTGTTATGTGTATGTAAATGAGGACGCTGAAGAACATTCTCTATGGCCTTCTGACCTGCAGAGAGTCATTAATGTGATCCAGTTCCTGTAATACGGATGTTGTTGACTCCTCCTTGCCTGATTTATTTACCAAAGTGACCTTAACACAACATACAGAGTGTTTATGAACTGCACTAAGCAAAGCTGTAGCCTGCATTATCAACCAAAATAAGACAATAAAATGGCAATGTTGACTAGACTTCCTCCAGCTACTGTACTAAAACTAATCTCAACCTGTCCTCAGGAAGATACTGTGATTTGATGACAAATCATTGGAGACGTCTTGTGATTCACGCGTGGTCCTGCCAGGCAGAATTTCCGTCGCCTGGGGACATTTTTCTTCCTGTAACCTCCAGAGAAAGTACAAATGTGAGATTCTCTCCTCAAATCTCATCAATACCTGGACAAACAGACAGAGAACCCTGCAGGCGGATGTGCCGCGTGTCCGAGACACAACCCTGTGATTTAACACAACGCTTTAAGACAACGACCACAAAGACAAATGGAGCAATTAACAAGTCAAACAATCGACACAGAGACCACTTCTGCTCTCTGTTTGGAGGATGTTTCTTCAGTTTTTGTGTGATTTAGTTTGTGCTTTTTTTATTACATCCAATTATTTCACTACAATAACAACATCTTCAACTCGTGGAATTGGAATGAGTCACGTGGCTCATTTAATGGTGCTTTAAAACCAAGTGTTACATGTAGAAATGTGTTTCAAACGACAACTTTGAGACTCTTGCATCCTCTGAATTTCTCGTGTGGGTCAGTGCATGCAAAGATGAAAGAAAGAGTTGCTGAAATCCTTGAAATGACATGTTTATAATTCTCGACACCGGCGTGTCAAACGCGAGGCTAAGAGCTTTACTTCAAAGCAAACGTCCCGTTTAATCTCCAGCCTGCAAACACTTACCCCCCCCCACACACACACATGAGCTCTCGTGGCAGTCAAGTGCTCCTGTTGCCCCTGGAAACCAGAGCTGGCGCCGCACGTACGATCACTATTTCAAGAGGGAAAAACACGGAGAAGCGACCGAGATACAGAAAAGAAACCTGAACTCAGCCTGCACCCTATTCAGACCCACGACTTCTGAAACTACAGAAAAACATTCCATAGCAATGAAAAATCTCCATGGCAACCATAACCATGTGAAGGAAAACTCACAGATGAGATCTTTTAGAATCATAATTTTTTCGAGACATCAATGAGAAGAGCAAATACATCTCAGATATTTCTCTTGAGAAAAGGAGTCAGAAATCTTACAAATGTGTCCGTCGAGTTTGAGAAGAGATGTCAATGATGTGTCAAACTGAGCTCAGATTTGTCTCTTCTGCAATCAGAAGTCAATATTATTCAAGATCTCAATATCAACTCAATATTTACTCAAATCCAGATTATTTGACCTCAAAAATCTACATTCATTTAATACCTCCATTTAATGGTAGTGACAATCACTGTACTGGAAGGTATTTTGATGAACCAAAACACATTTGTTGTAAATTGAATTGTTTACACTACTAATTGTGAATTTATATTATGCACTTTGTATACTGTAAAAGTGCAACAGAATACCTGAAACGACCACCTATAGTATATAACAGAGCACAGTGCATACTTCAATTAGAAATGTATATTGTACACAGTAATATCTACAGTACTTTGTGCAGTGTGCTCTGTTGTATAGTACACTGCATTCTTAGGAAAATATATGCTGCGCCCCTATTCGCCTACTTACACTATGCCCTTAAAGTATGTAGTGTTTTTGTTGTGGAAAAGTTTACGCATTTTAGTGCGTAGCAAAACTGTGAGCAAAAGCTTGGACATAACACCATGAAACGGAAGTGGTCGTTGTTGCCTAGACCAGGGGTTTTCATACTTTATGATGCCAAGAACCCCCAAATACGATTAACCTTTTGTGAGGGACCCCCTTTTCTAAGATATATATCAATCTATATTTTTTTCTGTGTAAAGAAACGTTCAAAACTTTGTTGGATAAAAAGTAAATACAATATTAGACAGACAACACATTGTTTCTAAACTTAAATAGTCTGCAACAATTTCACTTTGAGTCTGAAAAAAGAAACTAGTGAGAAAAACTCATTAGAAATATTCAAATATAAACAATTCTGGAAACTATCCATAGCAAAAAAACAGATAAACACTGTGGACTTTTTTTCCAAGAAAATTTCTGGGGGACCCCTTTCATCCTTCTGGAGGACTTCTGGGGGTCGCCGGACCACAGTTTGTAAACCCCTGGCCTAGACGACACTGTGATCCTTTAAATGTCACGAACATCAAAATACATCTCTTACTAGCATTTAAATATTTATTCAGTTATTATTTGGTATGTAATGTTTACTATTTAGTGTATACTTACACTTATCTTTATTTTTAGTTTTTTGTTATCTAGTGTAGCGTCACTAAACTCCGCCCTCTCGCGGTGAGTTGTGGGTAATATCAGCAGATAATTGTCCATGAATTCGTACTTTGAATTATCACCGGAAGCAATACTTTGAGAATACTCATTTCAGCATACTATGATTTGGGACATACTTATTCTATTTTGGAATATTATTTAGGACGGATACTCGGATATTATGTGAATTGGGACTCAGGTAATATTTCTTCAGGGATCACACATACACACACAAGTCACATACTGTGCACACTACTGCAGCATGAAATCATAACAGACCCTTATTATTTAAGAAAAGTATGCAGTATAAAGCATATACTGTGAAGTACGCAATGCACTGGGATTCTGTTGTGATGAAAGTGAGGGTTCACGAACCTGCGGTTAGATCATCACACCGGTCATTTCCATCACTGTGTGTGTGTGTGTGTGTGTGTGTGTCAGAGGGCTCGTGCCGGCTGTGTCTCTATATCACAGGACAGTGTGTTAGTGTTATTTATGTCAGTGGGAGGACAGGAGACACTGGTGTGAGGATATGATGAATGTGCAGTGACTTTTTACATTATCAGTGCTGTATCTTCTCATATAAATCACACAGTATCTCCTGTAAGTCGCTCACATTTATGAACTCATTCAAACAGTACGAATCACAAACTGAAACTCGAATCAATCTCTTTTTACCTGATGGTCAGTGAAATGGGCTACAACAAAACATCATTTAAATCCAAATATTTGCTGTCACATTGTACTGTTTACCCTCTCTCTCTCTCTCTCTCTCTCTCTCTCTCTCGCTAGAACATAAAACACTCAATAGCTAACTATAAATGAATGGAAGGAGTTTATAGATACAGTAAAGCAGGTGATGATTGGTGTTTGCTAAGGCAAGAATAACTATAACTATTATTCAGACTTAGTATTAAATGATGTCACAAAAGTCAAATCCTGCACCTCCTGTGCAACAGACATAAACGCTCCGGGACCTCAAACCATGCCGTCTTTACAGAAGAACTTGAGCTATTAACTTTTTAACAAATTACACATCCATTTTGTCTGAAAATAAAACAAGTATGAAAAATACAAAATTACATTTAAAAACGGACACTGAATCAAACCCTTAGCAACAACGCAGCAATGCTCTGACAACCATCATCTACACACTAACATCATGTTTTATACATGAAATCAACAGGCGCTTATGTTATTCAGTTATATATACAGCTGCAGAAAAATTAAGAGATCCCTCCAGTTTTGTCTTTGAAAATCATTTTTGCATGTATTGTGTCTATTTGTTGAATTTGAACAGAAACATATCTAAAGAATGACTGACTGAGGCCCTGTCCACACGAACACGGGTATTTTCAAAACAGCAGCTTTTGCTATGCAGTTTGGCCATTCGTCCATACGCAAATGCAGTACCCGAACACTGAAAACAAACTTTTGAAAAATTCCGGAAAGGATGAAGATTTTAGAAATTACAGTTTCGGTGTTGCAGGCTTCTGATTGGCCAACACAACTTTATGGTAAGGTTTATATCGCCACCTGTTGGTTTGGCCCTTTCGACAGCGGCATTTTTTTACCCGTCTACGTGTAGACAAGAGAGTAAGCAAAGATTCATGAAAGCTGAGAAAAAATATCCAAATATTCATTTTTGAACTAATCCTAAAATAAAGAATAAAGTGTTGTTTAAGCTTTACAAGTAACTTGATTTCTTTACAGTATTCAACATCTGCAAACATTGCATCTTATTTGTTATTTTGACCGGTCAATGTATGGCGTATAAATGTAAATAAAAATATTTTGGGGGGGAATTTGGGAGAAATGTTGTCAATAGTTCTCAGAAATATATATATATTTTTTTAATTTTGGAGTTTTATCTTAATTTTCCCTGTGGCTGTGTATATATTAATTCTCACCATTAGAATATGCTTTAACAACTAAGACAAAATATTAAATACAGTTGAATGAAACACAAGAGAAAGAAAGCACGCTGGACGTCTTCAAACTGAATTTTAGTCCGGTTCCATCCCACGCTATAAAGCTGCTGGTCTTTACACGCGCTGTAATAGTTAACCTCGGTTGCTTTAAAGACAGGCTGTTTAAATGTCACATTTTTACTGCAGCTGTGTTTTATGAGGACTGCAGAACATCACTTGAAAGAGAAAAATCTTTAGCTAGAGGAGGACAGCGTTCAAGAACTTCACCATTTCACACGCTCGGTGGGGATTTTATAGGATGTATCCATGACAACGGCGAACCCCAATGATATACGACACAAATTTAACATCGTTCTAAATGAAGATGCATCTGTGTTCTTCAGTGATGATGAAGGTTATGCTAAACACAGGCAGCCGTGTGTATATTACACAACTGCAATAAACTGCAGACGTGGATTAGCGTTTGTACAAAAATGTAAAGAAAATGTAACAAATGCAATATGTGGTTATACATTGTCATATCACCTTGTCATTGAAATAACGCAAAGAAAATACATGATGCAATGTGAGCGCCGTTTGCTTAATTATTTGCTTCTGCCTTTTTTCTAAAAAGAAAAGAAAAACTATTATTGCTGTTTCAGTTAATTTAGATTCATCCACCCACCCACACAAACCACAATAAACAATATCCAGACAAAATCAAAGCAGAAAGAAAGGTCAGATATTATGTGTGACAGATGAAGATATCTACCACAATAAACCCACCCAAAGCCATCAGACAACCCACCCACAGACAGACTGAGAGCAGATAGAGGAGTGATAATGATCACTGGACGGGCTTGTGTTCACAGATATCTGTACTTGATTTTAATCTTGTGATTATTGTGTGAAGGTTCAATGCCTCGGGATGAACAGACACATGAATATCAGCAGACGCAAACATAAGTTCTGAAGCTACAAAACGCCTTTGTTGTGAATTCACTGAATGTCCCCAAATGACACTGTGTGGGAGATGAAGACTATTTCTCATACTGAACAAACCGCTCGCACACAGAGTATTAAACTTCAGCGTAAAACACTTCTGACTATGTGTGCTATAGATTTGAATGTCAAGATCATGTGACCTGTAAAGAGTCGAGCCGTTTTATAGATAAAAACATGCACACACACATTAAAGATGGGGTAACACGTGTAGTTTGTGCCAATCTCATATTAATCTTGAGACCCTATACAGTAGTATTGCATACGTCATATCTTGGAAGTGTGTTTAGTTTGATCACATTTATTAAAGAGAGATACAGCTGTATGATTATTTCCAGAAAAAGACGAGCTGATGGAGGCGGGCAGGGGGGACAGAACTACAGCACGAGCACACAACACATCATCACATTATCCCTTCGTGTTGTTAACATTATGCACATACGTGCAGCAGATTGCCAAAAAATCACAGACATATGAGATTGACATACTGCATGCGGTTTATGTCAGGCATCTTTTAGTGCTGTGACCGCGGCATCTATCAGTTTCAAACCATCTCAAAATCCAGCGTTATATCCAGCGTTAATATAACATTCATCACCCGAATGCAGTGAGCAAACAATCACCTGAACTTCCATCAGCCGAGTGAAGTGACATTGATGGGCGTGCTCTTTCACACGCTGCCTGTTTGGCGTGTGGTCTTTTGCTCGGTGAATGACACGTGGGCCTACTTTTACAGGAGAATGGCCAATAAAAGGAATATAATCTGTAACGAAACAGGGATCCAGAATTATAAAAAACTTTCCGAAACAAGTTGGAGTGCTGGGGGAGTGTATCAAGCACAGAAATACAACGTCATACGCCCACTCGTTTTTTAACAAGTCGACTATGTTAAGTATGTGAAGCCAGCACGTTTAACAGTGTAAAGAAGTCAGAATGCATGACATAGCATGATAGCCCATCTTTAAAGTAAACATGTTTCATACTTATTTCCGTCCACTTACTATATCATTTTTACAAATCAAATCAATAAACGTTTTAGATGCATTGTGTGTTTAAAACTTGTTGTGTTGGTATACAAAGGCCTTGAGGCATTCTGAGCATATTTGCTCCCTTCATCTCAAATCTGGACATTCTGT
This sequence comes from Triplophysa bombifrons, assembly GCA_029783895.1. NCBI lineage: Eukaryota > Metazoa > Chordata > Actinopteri > Cypriniformes > Nemacheilidae > Triplophysa > Triplophysa bombifrons. The sequence continues at coordinate 20,773,442 of CM056463.1, forward strand.
AAGGACTGCTACAGCTGATCTCGGATCAGGGGTAGGAACGGCTCTTTGGACATCACTCCAGCTGATTTGTCCTCTGAACAGCGTTCCGTGGAGATTAGTTAACATGCGGCTTTCTGCACCAGCACCTGAAGATCAACACTAGCTTTTTGGAAAACATGGAGTCCTGGGAGTTGAACAAAGCTGCAAGACTTTCCTGGCCGACGCTCAGCACATTCAGCGTGACATTGACAAATGACACACGCAGGCAGACATGTGCAGCCTCCTCTGAATGCAACCAAAGCAGACAGCTGTACACTTCTGCACACCAATAACCACAGCAGAGAGAGAGAGAGAGAGAGAGAGACTGGAAAGAGAGAATAAATCTTTTCTAATTCTTTCAATAACAGATCTTTCTGTGTAAACTAAAAGTGACTCGTGTTCAGATTAACAGCGGTGGCTTCTAGATAATTCTGAGAGATGTTTATGAATTAAATATTTCCTTCAGTAATCATGGGTAAATTTAACCTAATTAAATCTTCACAGTGCAAAACTGACACAACAATGAAACATTACAGCTGTTGTTATTCTAAAAAAGCACCCAGCACGAACGCCAAATAACTGAGAAATACAGCAGCCGTCACTTTTGATATGGAGTCACACATCAGGAGTGTACGATACATCTTCACATCAGTCTGATGCTAAACACTCTATCAGTAACACAACAAAACATCAAGAGCAAAGCGTTTCATGAGAGATGACTTCACTAACAGAGCGTATAACACGCATGACGGACACTTCACTCTTCATGACCGATCCATTGCTAAAAAATATGTCATTTGATTCTTTACGAAAATTATGGCTGAGAATATATCAAGTTCTGATAAAGCTAAAACTTGAAGGGACAGTTCATTCAAAAATAACAATATATAGGCCGGTTGGTAACATGGTAACATCGGTAATGAATCATACGAATCACACAGTCAGCTTATTGATGTGCAAAATGAATATTTCCTCAGTAAAAATATCAATAATAGGATACTGTTTGATTATTTAGGAATATTAATTAGTGAAGAGTAAAGAGTTGTACAGGCCCGGGTAAACTTCTAAAGACCTCAATATGTCTGTGTTATCAGAAATACATCAAAACGTGGTGCTTTATTTTAAACGAAAATACTGTTGTTTTGACGGTGTAAGTGATCATAAATTGGTGATATATCTTTAGCTCTAATTTTAATTTAATTTAATTTAGCGTTTACATTTCAATAAATACTTTAACTATACGGTGGCCATAAGATTTGGGATCAGTATCACATTTTGGCATTTTGGATTTACAGATAGTTTCGGCAAGATACTAAAAGTAATATATTAATATATGAAAAACATTAGATCTGAATACAAACCTACAGAGAATTATTAACAGAATCCCTAGATAAAAGATTTTCTCTACTTTCTGTACTCAAATGTATTTACTGTAAATTCCAGCTATACAAAATTGTGAAAAGAGCTATAAAAATATATTTGAATTGAATTGTCAGTTCAAGTGTGACACTCACAAAACTAGTCAAGGTCATTACTAAAAGGGAAACAAGATTCTCTTGACAATCCCACATTTAGCAAGCTAGTCCAATTTGGAAGGGAGATCCGCGTATTCCTTCTGTGATATGAGCAACGGCTTTCAAAACACTTTATCAAAAATCCTGAATTGTATATGTCACAAATGGTTCATGATGTGTCAGATTGTAAACACGTCTCGTAGCAGGTGACAGCGTCAGTGTATACGCAGCTGTGACAGACCTGTCATTGACCATTCGCCTCATTCTCGGTTGACACGTCCTCGGGCGGCTGTAATCGTCTCGAATTTCTCTCCAGCATCGCCTCATCAACCTCAATCTATAGTATAATGTCATGGGACGACTGGCAAGATAAAGAGACGGCACGGTCACGGGCACCAGCTCATCTCACAGGCCTCCGGCCACACAAAACATGTCGTGTTTCACAAGCAAAACGCCTCTTAAATGTGCAGCTCAGAAAATCAATGAGTCAAAGAAATAACAGCACGTTTCATCATGGACTTAATGGTTAATGTGGATCCTCCATGATTATTTATTGCTAGAGCATTTCTATCTGAACATGTTGTAATGTTTATCGAAAGTTAATCAAAAATAGCCATTTTTCTCATGTTTGTCATGTTGCTCCAGTGTTCTGGGTTGCTGCATACAGGCCAACCCCTCGCCTCCTCCTGCAATATAAATGGGACATTTTATTTTCTCTCTTATCATCCACAAAACTCAACAGACATACAGACAGAAGCATACACACATATACAGAAGAACACACTCACAGACAGCGAAACATACACACACATAAGCGCACACACAAACACACAGACAGCGAAACATACAAACGCTGACAGACAGAAGCACACACACACACAGACAGAAGCACACACACAGAGAAACATACGCACACAGACAGAAGCACACACACGCATACACATACACTCACAGACAGCGAAACATATGCACACAGACATACAGACAAAAGCACAGACACACACAGACAGAAGCAAATACACACATACACACACACACAGTCAGCGAAACATAGGCACACACACACAGTGCGCTGGTGAATCATTAGAAGTAAAGAGAGAGGACCATAGAAAGTTGAATGAATTATTAAATGCAACAGAAATTAAATGAATAAACAAACAGATGAAGTAGCCACACTACACCCTCGCATGACAGCAAACACACACAGACATCTTCACACCACAGTCTCTCTCTACCCAAACACACAACTGCAGAAAAACTCTGAATGATAGAAAACTTGACATATAAAGACGAAGCTTTTAATCACCAAAGCGAAGCAGGACTACGCATTCAGTATGTTTACCTTCCACTACCTTGACCTTCGATCTGACATAAACATCCTAAAGATACAGCAAGGTGTGAAAAAGCAGCCAATGAGATTACAGCCTGCAATTTCAGCCTCTTTTGGGTGCAGAACACATCATACTGTTTGTGTTCAGTCCATCGACCGTCTGTGAGAGGCCATAAAAACAGCTACAGCATGAGAGCAGGTGGCGGTACAAGTGTGTGTGTGTGTTTGGCGAGAGCTCAGGTAAAGCGGCTGAGTAAGTGAATGTTGGGTTGTAAACAGAGCTAATTAAACAGGCTTATTTAACGTCGCACGTCTTCATTTGTCCCGTTCTGTAGCAATTGTGCGAAGTCCCAACACTCAACGCGCACGCTTCAATTAACCCGAGCGCTGGAACGCCACAGATCATCTTCACTGCTGTGTCCTGTGGATTCAGCACTCACGGGCAAACAAAAGACCAGCGGCGAGTGTTTGAGAGAGTGTGTGAAGCTAAAGCTCTGTTTGGAGAGGACATGGAGTCCAATCACTCATCGCTCTCTCTCTCTCTATCTCTCTCTCTCTCTGTGCCAGCAGACGATTCCTGCCAACGGCTGCCCAGGAGCTGTGTGACGGCCGGCCTGGCAGAAATCTGTCTAATGTGAGATAAGGTAGCACCCTTCTGAGGATAATTCAGACTCTCCATCTTTCTCTCTCTCTGCTCTTTACATCAAGGCAGGAGGAAAAGATGGCCGTCACAAAGAGAGGAAAGACTAGACCATAAGCTGCCTGAGAACACAGAGAGAGAGAGAGAGAGAGAGAGAGAGAGAGAGAGAGAGAAGCAAAGACACATGGAGAAAGAGAGCGAGAGACTGAAAGGAAAAATTAAGAATGAAAGGAAAAATTTGAGATACGAAATCCAAAAAAGAATGTGTCAGCAGCACGTCACATCAACTGATAGATTTGATAAATATTTGACAAAAGTACAAATAAAAAGAGAGCAAGACAAAGAGAGAGAAAGAAAGAAATAAAATAGAGAGAGACTGAAATTACAAATTAAGGATAAAAAAGAAGAATGAGAGATAAAAGCAAAAAAAGAATGAAAGACATAAAAATGAATGTGTACCGGCAGCACCTGATAAGAACTGTAAAGAATAGATTTGATAAATAATATCAAATACACAAAAAAGAGAGTCAGAGATGAAAATTGAGACAAAGAGAGAGACTAAAAGCGCAAGTTAAGAATTAAATGGAAAAAACACACACAAAAATGGAACATAAAAGAAGAGAAAACAGAACAAGCATGTGTGTAGCAGCATCGCATAACATTTAACATCACAAAAATTTGGTAAATCTTTTAACAAAACACATGAATTATAAATCATAAACACATTAAAATCATCGACTACACATTTAATTAAATGCTCAATAGGGAATCAAAGATGAGCGAACGCCTCCAGATAAAAACACACACACACACTGATTGGATGTCTCACTGTGAAACAGAGACAGACAGGTGAGAGAGATAGTGACCAGTGAATGACAAGAGGTTCAGGGTCTGGAACACTTGCTGATCTGACAGTTAACCCATTGACTTCTTGTTAAGTGAAATAAATGACCGTCCGTCTTTAAACTGTCTGAGGCTTAAAGAGATACTACTCTCAAGAAGGAAAATCGTTAACTCACTTTTCATGTCATCCCAAACCTGAATTTAGTTTTTATGTGGAACACAAAAGAAGATATTTTGAAGAATGTGAATGATCATACAAAACTGAACTCCATCGTCTTTCTCTGCAATTTGATTGGCTGCATTTTAAAATGGAACTGGCAGGAGACTGACAGTTGAAAGGAGGAGTTAATGGATGCTCCGCCCAAGCTTTCTAACATTCGTCATTTAAGATGGATAGTCAGTAGAGGGGGAAAGTGCACTTTCAGATTTTAACTAAAGATCATGAGCACACAAATTTTAAAAAGAGAATGACCCACATTGATCAAGTATTTAAAAAAAATGCAGCAATATTTCATGAAAAAAGAGGAAATCCATTATTTAATTTTATTGGGACTTAAAAGTATTAAAATTCCTGAAAAGCTGGTCTGACCCACACGAAACACTCACTGTTTTAAATCCTCTATTCTGCTGTCTGTCACTCCTTGAAGAAACTGCATTTCTGAAGTGTTTCCGAATGTATTATTTTACCGCAGAAGGAACCGAGAAAAACATTCCCCAAACTAATCTAAAGCTATAGTCCGTTTCGAGCCGAACGATGTTCCCTAATAGCCTCAATATTAAAAACGTTTTTTTTACTGTCTGTTTGAGATCTGTTTCAAAGCTTGATGTGCTCAATTGTGGATTGTAAGGTTAGCTTACTAGCAACAAACTAATTAAAAAATGTATTGCATTGTGGATTGAGACTTTCGTGCAATTGTGATCTTAAAAAAATATATAAAATATGAATAAAATATGACAGCTTTTATTTTTCAATAAAAATGAATGTCATTTACAAGCTAACTATTAAAACTTGGTTTAAATTAGGACGCTGCCTTTAAAAGGCACTATCTATGTAGACAGCTCAATAGAGTACTATAGTGCTTGTTTTTCTTTACTGACCAAACAAACTAAATTATTGATAAAAAATATAATACTATAAAATAAGACTTTAACTTTCAACATTGTAATTTCACAGCCCGGTGGTCATATACGACCAGTGTTATCCACATGAACAAGTTCATCACCATCATCATTATATTTATAACTTCAACATCATAAACTCTTATGACTCTATAATGCACATCGAACGGAAACTGAAAATAAATAAATTTACAATGTAGCTAGATTACACACACACACACACATGTCCGTCATGCAAGTCTTACATCAGTGAAGTGCACACACGTGTGAATCGTGACTGCGTGTGGGCTGTAAGACACACCGTCACACTGTCCGTTTTTCAGAGACACCGAAACATGCAGGAGAGATTGAGAGAGCGCTGAATTAAAGTCCACAAGACAAAGCGCCATCCAGCGAATAAAAATCAAACAAAGCGGCAAAAAATGTCAGTGGTCTGGTCAGTGCTGTGAGTGACGGCTACTGAAATTACTGCCAGTGTGTGTGACCGGATAAAGTTTCTGGTGTGTGTGTGTGTGTGAGACAACAGTTATTATCCTGAGCTGCCTGTAGCTGTTTCTTCACAGTAAAAAAACAGGAACCGACGTGTTAAAATCAGCAAAGAACATTTACTGCAGAGACCTCGCAAACAAACACACACAAACACTGTGAGAAATACTCATTTTTCAAAGGAATCTTAATCGGATTGTTCACCCAAAAATGACAATTCTGTCATGAATTACTTACCCTCTATATTTCCAAACCTGAATAAATGTCTTTGTTCGGTTGAACACAAAGAAAGATATTTGGACTAATGTTAGTAACTGACAGTTCTGGGGCACCATTTACTATCATAGTAGACTGAATTAAAATGGTAGTCAAATGTTTTTTTTCCTACTATGGTAGTAAATCGTGCCCCAGAAATGCCAGTTGCTTACATTCTTCCAAATATCTTTCTTTGTGTTCAACAAAACAAAGAAATGCATATAGGTTTGGATCAACTTGAGGATGAGTAATTAGTTAAAGAATTGTCATTTTTGGGTGAACTAAAGTAACGTTTCTTCATTTTTCTATGGCTTTGGGGAATGACATTTGATGCAAACAGTTCTTTCTAAATGCACCCGTGAATAAAATACAACTTTGGCCTCTTTTTGGAAAGAACATTAATCATCAATCATCTTTCCTTCAGCTTTTGACCGACCACAGCACACACATACAGAAAAACACAACACTTTGGGGTGAATTACAGGGTTAAAGGTGAGATAATCAGGACAAATCAGTCGGAGACCTCTACACAACCAGAGAGCAGAAAACAACTCTAGACATCGTCAGTGAACAAATTTAAACAACTCAAATTCACAAATCTAAAGTGAACAGGATTTTGAGTTCTTACTGGCTTTATTAGTAAGTACAGAACAGACCGGGTGCAATTTTCAGAGTAAAATGGCTGAAGACGTCAGGATGTTTTGAGCTCGGATGCATTAAGATGCACTTTCACAATCGCTCTATGAAACACGAGTGTAGATGTAAACTCTCTGGGTGAAGAAAATGAGATTCAAGCTCAAGCCATTGCTATTCATGTGATGTGTGCTGGTGTTAGCGCGAGGTCTAATGGGTCTCCACTCTTTGTTTCATTACTATGAGGTCAGAGGAAAACAGAGGTTTAAAGTTGCTGTTGACATTAATTAAGGCTTGTTACCGAACACAACAGTTTTCCCAGCAGGCTTAAAATAAAGGTAACGGTATTGAATACAGCGACAGCAGCTGATCACGACACAATGACAGCATATCTGTTTCGCAAAAACGAACAATTACACAAGAACATTCTGGCTGGCCTGAGTGGGCGAATGTCATAAAATGTAGATCAAAATCGAAATCTAAAAAATATACTTTGCGTAAGTAGACAGCGTCAAGAGATTTCTTTACACTGTGAAATTACTTTCACGAATAAACGCTCTTGCGTAAAATATCATTACTATAATGCAACCTTTTTTAAACACAAATGATCTATTGTAGTATAAACACTTGAAAAGAAAAATAACAACATATCAGTATAAGAATAAGCTCAGTAATGAAAATTAGATGCTATGCACTACAGCAAAGAGATTTGTGAAAAAAAATAGCTTGTTTGTCATTACAAAAAAATTAAGCAAAATATAATTTGTCATTTCTTACATTTGATGATGAGGTGGGACCTGTGCATTGATGCAAATATATTTTAGCTGCTTTATGAAGAACCTAGCAGGTTGAAATGTATACATTGCTTATTCAAAAGTGGATAAATCAACCAATGCAAATAAACGCAGGGACCTGTGATCTGTATATCAGAGCCTTGAGTTTAGTCCTATAGTGCAGATCTTACAAATTGTCCAGTCTTTAGATCATACCAATACACAGGCCTGCGTGTCATCTAATTCAAACATCACTTTTCAAGATTCTAACTTCTCTTTTTAATATTCCTCATGAATATCTAGCCCGATCACACTCTGCCCTTTAATTTCATGGTGAGCGACCCACAATCCCGTCTGTGAACGCTTTCATCGGTTTGATGCCTGCTTGGCTTCATCAGCTCTGCTTTATTCAATGCATTAGTCATCTATTGTTCATGCAACTGTCAAAACTTCACGTATGAATACGGAATGTTCATGCGAGACACATTCTTTATATTTTTCAGTGCATTTCGTATTCATAAATACTATATAGTACTGTATATTTAGAAATGTGTTAATGTGTTGCACTTCCCATTTCCATCATACTATACAAAGGAATTATAGCATTGCCTAAAATTAATATTTAAACTTTGGTTTTCTCCCCCTTCTTTTTTTAGAAATCACATAAAGAATAAGACGTATCTGTATTTAATAAATGTTATGGAATAAACCCAGATGGTAATTCTATTACCCCCAGTATGGTATCCATTCAGTACAATAAAAGCTCATACCATGACAGAGCTAAAGAACATATGGTATATTTGTAAGGCTTAATAGCTGACCAACACCAATTTGAACAAAGGTAATGCTATGATTGAATTCACACTAATATGATGATAATAACTTGGCATTTTTAAACATAGCCTAAATCAAAATACCAAAGTATACATGGCAATGAATCATTATTATTGCATATAATAAAGTTCCCAGGTATTACCGTCACAGTATCACAGTATCACGGTGACACCTGTCAATGATGATTGCACGGTTCTGAGGGACTGGATGTGTTGAAGATGCACCTGCTTTGCGCATTACCATCACTGCCCCGTTTACGCAGGGTTCGGGTCCCAAACTACACCACCTGCAACCCATTCGCGTACAGAACCCGAACAATTCCGCAATGCTTACCGTTGCTGGATATGTGGTTTTCCACGTCGTCGCTTCCAGCTTGTCTGAGACAGGCACTAAGTTGGATGTAGAGTCCCACACAGTGTAAACTCCTCAGAATCACTCCAAACGCGCCCATCACTGCTCCCTGTCAAGCACTCTTTTACATCAGGTGAAAATACACGGCTTTAAGAGATAAATCCAGGTGTGCTGAGGGGTTTCTGGCGGGCTTTGTTCTGACAGGAGAGAGTGAGAGCGGCTGCTTTCGTTCGCAGTCGCCCACTGACGCGCTTTGATTCTCCGCGAGGAGAAACTAGCCGGATCTAACCGACGCGGCGGAAGGACACAGCGCTGGGAGAAGGTAGTGAAATTGGGGAATTTCAATTAAGCGGAGTAATCTCACAGAGAGATTTTGCGCAAACAGTCTGCGGTAAACTGAGGTAAAGTGTCGTCGTTGTTTGTGGTAGGGTGTAAAATGACGTCTCTGAGGTAAATGTTACCAACAGCTGTAAATATGTCAACGGTTTTTATGGGTTATTAATAAAACGTGATCAGAATTTGTAATGTTATTAATGCAGACAAATAATATTGAAGTATTCATGTAGAAGAGGATAACAGCTGTTGTTTCGTCCCAGTTGTCGCTATTCAAGGCAAAACAAAAGAGTAAGAATCTGTGAATCGGTGAGATAAGAATAAAAGATATTTATGAAATTATAATGAAAGCTGCTAATTTGATATTGATAAAGGGTACCGTAGCACCGGATAGACAGTAGCACGTGCAAACCCCCCTTCCGAAAACCTTGTATTAAAAACACATATAATGTTAAATAATTAATGCTTTAAGTATCACCAGAATATTCTGTTTTTAGGATCCATTAATTGCGAATCTTATTTAAAATAAATGAGGTCATATGAAATTTTTCCCACAGGAAAAAAATTATATTATAACTTGCAATAGTGTTCTTGAACCTTACCAAATAATATATTCATAAATATTAAAGTTGTACAGTACTGTACTTACCACAGCAGTATCACAGCACAGTTTTGCATGTGGGGTTTTTTCTTGCGTATTTTAAAATGAAAAAAAACATTTCACCATAACATTGTACTGTGGAAATGCCTCAAAGTAATAAAATGCACTTTGTGACATTTAATACAATTTAATTTGACTCAGAGTCACCATGGTTCAGTATATTAATATTTATCAGATAGTTCCATGGTATTATCCATGTGATAAAACAAGATCATGGTACCATCAAAGTGGTACTTTCTGTGCGAGTAAGAAACATTCTTATATGTTTTCAGGCATCCTCAAGTATGCAGGGAAGGATTTCTGTGACGCACAGAATAAACACGGATGCTTCAACCTGCGACCAGCACGACACTCCAACGGTAAGGTGGGTCCAACCCAGCGATGTCATTGCAGGTCTGTGTCTGTTTATCTTCTCTGAGGAGGAGAAACCTGCACTCACAAAGCTCAACTCAATCACACGGAGAAAGACAATTATTCTGAGCTCTCTGGGCTGTGAAATTGCTGTTGAATCACCGTTAGCGCGCCGGTGTCATAATCACTGATAAGAGATGCGTGCTGGGATACCTGCCCTTCCCGTCAATTCGAAATGCAAATAACCCGTGCCGCTTTTTAAAGCGGTGATTTCGGACGGGTAGCTGTGGGGGGAAGCAGATGTTGCTCTGCGTGAGCTGCTGTGCCCCCGCCCGCCACGGCAAACCGGCGAGACAAGAGTGATTGGCAAGCTCCGCTGACGAGCATCACAACGGTAATGAGCGTGTCCTTGAAGAGCGCCGGGCGTTCGCTCCGGTCTGTAGTTACCAGTCATTTGCATTTCAAGTTTAATGCCTAGGCAGAGGGGCATCAATAATGCTCCTGCTTGTGCATGCACGCCGGCACACACAATTCATCACATTGTACAATTCAACAGATGGGTAACTGTCTCACATCGCCGCCTCCTCCAATTGTCGGCATTCCTCTACAGTATTTACACCTCCCTCTTCCTGCAAAGCATCTCCCTGGTAACAACGAGAACCGGTGGCAATCACTGACCTCCAGAGATAGAGGGAAATACAGAGATCTCACAAATAAAGCCGTTCTTTGCCAACAGCAGCCTGGAAAGGACGGCCAGAGAATATTTAATATGCCAGAAGCGTCGGGCGCAAGCATGAGAGCGTAGCTCCTCAGAGGACAGGCCGGGTGGATAAACAAAAGAGAACGTGCCGAGAAAGTGTCAGGAAGATAATGGCTCGTGTGCATGTCTCCGGGCTGCGGGACAGAAAGTTATCACTCAGAGACAATGGACAGAGACGAGGAGATGCATTGTGTCTCTGTTAAGTTCTTATGTGGCGTCAAAGCGTTAGTTGTGCCCGACTAGACTTTTACTTCAGGCAAGATGTCTGGTCTTCGTCACAGATTGTTCTGACTGTGAACTGCCCATTTAAACATGAAGATTAACAACCACTAGAGCTCTTTGTAGTCTTAAATATGAACTGAATTGTACTGCAGTAAAAGAACATAGACAAAATTAAATTCAAATAGTAAACTTTCATCCGTTACAAATATTTTAGACCTAACTCTATCCCATTACATATATTAGCCATGGTTTTATTGTAGTTATGTTTACTAACTATGGGTTTTATGGTGTATTGATTACCATTTGTGTATCCGGTTTTACTATCAAAACCATGGTAAACTAAACTGTGATTGTGGCAAAACTATGGTTACACGGATAGATCACCCCGAGAAAATGTTGTCATCCTTTATTCACGTTGTTTCAAACCTGTATGACTTTCTTCAGTTCAAAAGAAGATATTTTGAGAAATGTCTCAGTGACATACAATGGAAGTCAATTGGGTTCAATGTTGTGTTGATACCATAATGCTTAAAATAAATCTTTGTTTGTGTTTTTCAGAAGAAATTTTATTATTAAAGAATAGTCATTTTTGGGTGAACTATACTTTACTCTGTGGTCACAGTTTATTGTTCTAATGGACACAGTTCTGCTTGTCGATATAGAATTACTTCGTTAGGCGTTTGATGTACTTGAAACCAGCAAAAAAAAAAAAACATTGGTTGGTCCTTTCTCAAAATGCACTCGTTGTATTAGTTGTGGAAACTACATTCCACTTTTAAAACAATCATTATGTCATAATAGTCACATCAGTACTGTCAATCCACACTGTAAAACATGCTGGATTGTTTCAATCCTCAGTGAGTTCAAATATAGATATTTTCTAGATTGATTCAAAAAAAAATTTGTTTTGCTGTTGAAAAGCTCACATATTTTTGATGACTGAAAAAAAAATATTATGCCCATCAACAAACCCTGATGATCACATTTAAACTTTCGACTCTCTCCGTGTACATTGTGACGGTGAGGGACTGTACAGTGGGCAGTCGGTGATTGTGCTGTCGGAGGCTGAGACTACAGGCCGCTCTGAAGCACACAATGACCACAGGGGCCTCGGTCTGTCAATGTGTGATAAAGTGCCAGCTGTAATGAGTCTGCAGCACTTAATTAGTTTGTGAAACCGGCATTCTCTTCTCGTCGCTTCATCGAGACCAGGAGCCACACAGAGATGTTTTGGTTACAATAATAATTTCCTTACTTAATGTCCGCTTTAAAGCTATGGCCTTCCAGTGAGGATAAATCCTCCGTAATGGCCAGGCTCTCCCTGTTGAAGAGTCCAACTGGATTGATTCAATTTGGCTCTTGAGCTTTAAAAAAATCATTCTCACCTTCAGCTAAAAGTCCGTAAGGTATGAGAGCTTAGTAAGCAAACTGTCTCTCTATACACCAAACCGTTCCAGCCCTGTGCCGATATACATGCTAAGCCCGTGGGAGAGAGGCAGACGGTGATGGGAATGTAAGCGATGTTAGAGACGGAGAGAGTCGTAGTGTCGTCTTCACCAGCTCAGCAGGTCTGCTATTAGAAAGGAATGGAAAATCTCTGGCTCATTGCCACTGGACAAACATCAAATTAATGCCATTAAAAGCACAACAGATATAGCATTTAAATGAGAGAAATCAACACAGGGTTCAAAATTAACAAGCGCTGAGCTCCAAATACAACAAACTAAACAAACATAGAATGTCATCTAATGCAACCAACAGTGCGGTGATGTTTGTCGATGTAATCACTATAAATGTGAAGCTTTCAAAGCGTTTGGATAAACAATCATTAAGACTACATTTTCCGCCATAAGACCAGTAATGTGTATTCAAGCACAACGGCTTAATTTAGATTAAAGATGAATTTGAGATGAATGGCTGAATGACCGTCACTGCCACAAATTTAAGCCATCAAGAAATATTAACACACAGCTTCATGGCCTTTAAATCAGAATCAACCTCAGATTCAAATGTGACCTTGGACAACAAAACCAGTCTTAAGGGTCAATTTTGTGAAATTGAGATATATATACATCATCTTAAAGCTGAATACACGTTATATTGATGTGTGTATGGTTTGTTAAGCTAGGACACTATTTGGACAAGATACAACTAATTAAAACTTTGGAATCAGAGGTTGCAGGAAAATTTTAATATTGAGTGAATCCCCTTAAAATTGTTAATCAGAGGTACTGTAGCAGGCCGTTACTATAAAGAAACAGGTTTGTTTTAACATTCTCTATTAGCGTACAGCTGTAATGACGTTGTGGTGTGTAGATGAACCCGAAAGCAGAAATTCTAAGCTTTACGATCCAAAACATGGGTGAGTAACTCCCAAAGAGCGGCAGCAGCAAGTGAAGATTTTGCTGCATCAACTCCAAAAAAAAATATTTTGATACATTTACAAAATATCTTCATGGAACATGATCTTTACTTAATAACCTCATCCAATTTTGAGACTATTTCCCCAAATATTCCTGTTCTACTTAAGACTGATACTTAAGAAGATATTTGCTCAATTACCCCTTATTTTACATGGAGAATCTGAAGGATAAGATGATAAATCCAGATGTCAGCTGTCTGAGAGATGCTGGAGAGAAGAGATGCAATGTTTCCTAAATTATGTTTTAGCACAAGAGAGCAAAATAAAAGATTCAATTGAAAACCTAGCAAAGAAGTAAACCACAAGCAGAATAAAAGCAAACATTTTAATCAAATAATTTTGATAATTTGTATCAAAATCAAAACAGTACACAAAATCTTTTACCCCCGGAGATACAATATAGAGTCCATTCTAAAGCTGTTGGGAGATCATCAACCCCACCAATTTTCATATTTCAGTCTGTGTTTCTGCAAACAGAAGAATTTAGGACACGATCTGAAGTTCACACGCAGAAAGGTGTCACATCAGCTAGACACCAACTAACACACAAACTCTATTTACAGAGGACACGGCGGTGGACGTCTGCCGGATGTTTAGAAGCTCTCAAGCAGTTCCATAATCCTCTTCTGCTCGCTTTCTTTGAATTCTTCACTCTTACCGTCACCAATGCTTTCTGCATATTCTGAAACACGAGAGAGAAAACATGTTTAGTCATTTGGATGAATTTCATGTGCACAACCAGCCCTGCCAAAAAAACTTTCTAATGCCGTCTCAACGGACGGTGTGCATACTTTAATCCTGAAATACAGAAAAATCAAAGTGAGAATTTGTACCCCTGAAAGTATTCTTAAAAAATTATTCACACATCTCTCGACTGCCCAACAGAGTTTATTTCCAACCCCTTCTTCATAAACTCGGCTGATTTATAAAATCTCTGTCTGGGGTTTGAGGTACTGCGATTTAGGAAGCACCCCCCCCTTAAACACACCAGAAAGCTTTAGGAGCACTTTGCGTTTGATGTGTGCCGTTGAAAGCATGCGCTTGACTCAGATCGTATCGCCCATTTTGATTGAGGTCCGGCTATTTCAGGACTCTCCAGTTTCCAGCAACCTGCAGTGACTGGAACATTGCCCAAGAACCCAAAGAGCTGCAAGCTTTTACCATAAAGACAACATACGCCAAGAACCAGACTTTATCACCCTTCTGGACTTTTTTGTGATCAAGCCAACATTTCACAATCTGTGTCAATGTTCTTGAACTCGATATAACACAGTAAGGCCATTTTTAAAGATCTGCCATTTATCTTTGATGTAGGAAATCCTTCAGCATCTGTTTTCTGTGTGTTGTTTGTGTGAGGGTAAATAAACATTAAGACCGTGTGTGTGCGCTTCAGAAATGCCTTGGCATGTGGCAGGCGTGGAAAGGTAGACATGCTCTTGGATTAGCTCCTAAACCCTTCTGAAGCCCAGGGACAGAGAATCAAACCCAAGGAAAAATAAATAAATAAATCAATAAGATGGTTAAGGAAAAAAGCAAATCGCTTTTGAGAGACTAGCCCGAGGACTGGAAATGTGGCGGCAGTTACACTGGGAGGGATTGTGGGTGTCTGTGTGCTGGATGATTTGAAGGGGATTATCCATTATGAGCTCAAAGATGCTGAAAACTTCCTCCTGCTCCCCGGCACACAGAGCTCAAGGTCACACGCACAACACAACAGAAAGACACCCTACTGTACATGTGAGTCACAGAACCGGCCTCAGAGCGCTGTGGAGTCATTTACTTTTCTGAATATCTGCAGTAAAACATCATCACTACCTATCACAGAACCTCAATCCTTGTGTAAGGCATCCGGTTTAATGCCGCTTCTATTGGTCTCGCGAATTCGCAGGTCAAAGTTCATCAAACTTGTACGGGCTTGCGTTTCGGGTCTGACACATTCGCATGCGTTGAAAGTTAATGGAATGCATGCGCTTCATTACACAAAGAGCTGTTTTACTCAAAATGCCTTTAAATTAGCAACCAAAGATGATCAAAATTGATGCCCATCACATAAACAGATTGATATATAAACATTTAACATTTTTCTTCTCATAGACTTTGATGATTAAATAGCACTAAACAAGGGCTGCAACAAACGATTATTTTTATAGACGATTAATCTAACGATTATTGGACCGATTAATCTTCATCGTGTCAATGACTAATCGGTAAGTTTTTAATGATTATTCAGCTTTTGCAACAAGTAAAAACATTGAGTTATACATAATTTACATAATGCATAAAATCAATTCAGCTTTTGAAATTTGTTTTAATGAACACAAATACTTTCTACAAACTTTTAAATACAAATAAATAAATCCGGTACATTACAGACCAATTTTTTTTTTAAATATAAAAAAATCTCTTGACAGTAGCATTAAGCAGCATTTCTATGACAACAGTTCAGTTTAATTTTTAAACCGTTTTTTTTTAAATGACAAGATAAATCATCAATGTCGGTGAAAGAGTTAATGAAAAAGAGCAAGTAACAGAAGAAAATATTTTAAAAATAAAGGCAAGATATAAAACTCCTATCACTTAACGTCCCTCTCTTGTAATCATTTTCCTCTCATGTAGTACCTAATAGTGTTATAATAATCAAAACAGGCTTGACTTCTAAGCTCGATGAATGCTTAATACTTTGCAAAACAAATAATAACATTGATGTAATTATATGATTATTGTTGTTATTATCATTACTATTATTATTGCATTCTCTCATAAAAAGATTTACCGCTAAGTTAGTTAATTAGTTCTAGATGGAGAACACTCGCCTCTCTCCTGCTCATTCTCCGGGATGTTTCCTTATTAAATGCTCCAGGATGCAGGTTGTGCTGCCGTGAAAGGCAAGTTCCGCCTTTCATGCCTTGCACACAACTGCATTTTTTGTTTTCAGTTTGGTAAAGCTTTCCCACAATTAATTTGTACTCCGCCATAATTCTCGCTGTGTGTTCTTCTACTGCGATAGCATTCGGGAAGGCTGCATTACACTCTACCGCTACAGTGCCGTAGCGGTCAAATTGTGATATTGCAGGCCCTTAAATTAAGTCACGTAATCAAACGACTACTCGACAACAAGAATATTTGTTGACCATTTTTTTCTGTCGACGTTGTCGACAATGTCAACTAATCGTTTCAGCCCTACACTAAACTCCAAAAAAAAGGAAACAGCTACAGTGAGGAAAATAAGTATTTGAACACCCTGCTATTTTGCATGTTCTCCCACTTAGAAATCATGGAGGGGTCTGAAATTGTCATCGTAGGTGCATGTCCACTGTGAGAGACATAATCTAAAAAAATCCAGAAATCACAATGTATGATTTTTTTAACTATTTATTTGTATGATACAGCTGCAAATAAGTATTTGAACACCTGAGAAAATCAATGTTAATATTTGGTACAGTAGCCTTTGTTTGCAATTACAGAGGTCAAACGCTTTTCTGTAGTTTTTCACCAGGTTTGCACACACTGCAGGAGGGATTTTGGCCCACTCCTCCACACAGATCTTCTCTAGATCAGTCAGGTTTCTAGCCTGTCGCTGAGAAACACGGAGTTTGAGCTCCCTCCAAAGATTCTCTATTGGGTTTAGGTCTGGAGACTGGCTAGGCCACGCCAGAACCTTGATATGCTTCTTACAAAGCCACTCCTTGGTTATCCTGGCTGTGTGCTTCGGGTCATTGTAATGTTGGAAGACCCAGCCTCGACCCATCTTCAATGCTCTAACTGAGGGAAGGAGGTTGTTCCCCAAAATCTTGCAATACATGGCCCCGGTCATCCTCTCCTTAATACAGTGCAGTCGCCCTGTCCCATGTGCAGAAAAACACCACCAAAGCATGATGCTACCACCCCCATGCTTCACAGTAGGGATGGTGTTCTTGGGATGGTACTCATCATTCTTCTTCTTCCAAACATTTTAGTGGAATTATGTCCAAAAAATTCTATTTTGGTCTCATCTGACCACATGACTTTCTCCCATGACTCCTCTGGATCATCCAAATGGTCATTGGCAAACTTAAGACGGGCCTGGACATGTGCTGGTTTAAGCAGGGGAACCTTCCGTGCCATGCGTGATTTCAAAACATGACGTCTTAGTGTATTACCAACAGTAACCTTGGAAACTGTGGTCCCAGCTCTTTTCAGGTCATTGACCATCTCCTCCCGTGTAGTTCTGGGCTGATTTCTCACCTTTCTTAGGATCATTGAGACCCCACGAGGTGAGATCTTGCATGGAGCCCCAGTCCGAGGGAGATTTACAGTCATGTTTAGCTTCTTCCATTTTCTAATGATTGCTCCAACAGTGGACCTTTTTCCACCTTTTTCCCCGTAGCCCTTTCCAGCCTTGTGGAGGTGTACAATTTTGTCTCTAGTGTCTTTGGACAGCTCTTTGGTCTTGGCCATGTTAGTAGTTGGATTTTTACTGATAGTATGGGGTGGACAGGTGTCTTTATGCAGCTAACAACCTCAAACAGATGCATCTAATTTAGGATAATAAATGGAGTGGAGGTGGACATTTTAAAGGCAGACTAACAGGTCTTTGAGGGTCATTCTAGTTGATAGACAGGTGTTCAAATACTTATTTGCAGCTGTATCATACAAATAAATAGTTAAAAAATCATACATTGTGATTTCTGGATTTGTTTGTTAGATTATTTCTCTCACAGTGGACATGCACCTACGATGACAATTTCAGACCCCTCCATGATTTCTAAGTGGGAGAACATGCAAAATAGCAGGGTGTTCAAATACTTATTTTCCTCACTGTAGCTAGTTTAGCTGATTACTTTAACAATCCAAAGATATTACTGATAGTTAATACTGTTAATTCACTTTTTCCACGATGCGGATGTAACGAGACTGTATAACAGGTTTAGTCACGTTACTGTGCATTCGGCATACACCCTATTAAGTATAGGAAGCAAAAAAGGCATTTAAAGGGATAGGTCCCCAAAAATTTAAATTCTTTCATCATTTATTCACCCTCATGTCATTTCAATCCTTCACAAGTTTCTTTCTTCTTCAGAACACAAAAGAAGATATTTTGAAGAATGTCGATAACCAACCAACACTAACCCCCATTGACTTCCATTGTAGGTACACAAAAAGAGATAACTTCAGCAGAAAGAGTGTGTACAGATGAACAACAACATGAGGGAAAATAACTGATGACAAAAATTTTGGTTTCTTGCTGTACTGTCTCTTTGTTTTGAACAGTTTTAAATCAAACGGAAAAACAGAAAAAGTTTTAAGTTCAAAGGAAGAACAATTTTTAGGTTACTGCTTTGAGTGCAGCTACTATAAAGTCCCAGCTTTCGTTGGTTTGTAAGCAGAGGAAATTGCAGTAAAACATTCAGGAAGCAAACTGCGATTCCTCTATAATTTCTCCTGTAACATGTTAATCTTGTTTTTGCACTACTCTGGCAGCACATGTACAGAAGCCTGTGAAGCCTGCGGGTGAAGTACACGGGCAGAACCAGGCAGATCTGACACGGTCACAGGTGCTGCGGAGGCCAGGTGAAAATTTCAATTTCTCAGCCCAGTCGCAGCAGCCCTGTGGGAGGTAGTGGTCCTCCTCACACCAGCAGATCACACAAGACCAATCCCAGAGTATCCCAGAGTTCATATTACACCAATCACACAAACTCAAAACTATAGAAGACACAAAAAGCCTGAAGGAGAAAATCTAACTTCTAATGAAATCACTCTAGAATGTTTCCCCCCGCATGTCGCTCGCAAATAATTGACTGTTTGATCCCGAACACTAAAGAGCTTATCAAAATATCAAAAGCTGCTGTTCTTTGTTGACCTTCTTTGATGATTTTTGGAATAGCAGGATTTAAGTCTGGGTTATCTAGAACACTACACAAAAACTGTAGAGATTTTAACCTTTAAAGCAGGACTGCCACTGAAACAACAAAGATTTCAATCAGGGACCAATCTAAAATGTTCTCAACCAGTGAGTCATGATCCAGAACCCAAACAAACCTCACAGGTGACACTCCATCAATCAGCTTTAAAAAAGAAAAACCAGAAAACTCTTCACAGATAAGTTGTGGCTGAAGCAGAAAGCTGAACGAGCAATTAAAGTAATTTTGGCAAAAATTGTTTCGTCACTTGACAGAAGCCATTTAAATACTTCACATGCACTCACGCTCGAAAGCACGAACAAATCAACATGAGATTAAAGAAAACACAATCCAGACCACATTAGATTCTGCTAAAACAAAGATACACTGTGCGCGTATCAGCAAAATCTCATTATATTATAAATCAATATAGATTACAATTAAAATACACTTATGTTTGATCCAGGGTTGTGGTCATTAACTAAAACTATTAAAACTATTTTATTCATTGGAATAAAATGAAGAATTAGGTTCCAAAATGATATATTTTTATTGTGTTGTTATGGATAAATAAAAACAAAACAACTGCAGTGTAATTGATTTTAATTGGAATGCACAATAAGAAAACATGATTTTAGAAAAATAAAAAACAGAGTTTACCATTTTGGAACCTACCTCTTCATACAAAAACAGGCGTAAAATTAGTTGAAAAACTTGATAAAAACAAAATAAGAAATGAAAGTTATTTGAAGGCTGCATCCGGTGGGGTCGCATTTCTTTGACCACATACGTCCTTGAGATATTCTAAATAATAAACTTTGACGATGTATGCGGTTAACAAAATTAACATCCGGAGGACGCAGACTTTAAATTAAAACGCAGATTCCTTAGCAAATAAACTGAAATAAGTTAGTGTTGTGGCATTAAAAATTAATAACTGGAAATAAATAAAAACTAAGCTACACAATAAAATTAAACAAATAAATAATGAAATGACAAAAGCACAAACAAAAATCAGCTAAATACTAAACTAAAGTTAAAATGAAAAATATGATGAAAACCATTCAAATATGAATTAAACTACAGTCAAAGTAAAATTCTTAAAAAAAACAACGAGCCGTTTTGGTGTATGTGGTTGATAAGCGCAATTGTCACCGAGTGCAAGTCTGTCACATTTTGAATGTGTTTGGGCTCGAGTACGATCACGCTCTCTCTCTTTTCCTCTTTGTTTTATTTGCTGTCTCTACCATGGTGATGGTTTGGAGACTTGCATTGAACTAGATTGTTTCTTCTTATTGTTAGATGTTCGCTGACTTACCCCAGACTATGAATAAAACGTGACATGTGCCATAAAGCAGGTGATGGACGGAGCTTGGAAACCTACCCGCAAACCAAACTTAAAAGTGTGATTTCAGCCAATAGAGGGCTGTTTAGGTAGCAGCGGCAGTAAAATTTGTCCATTTAAGAGTTGTCATACCACTAAATAAATTTAGTGAGATTATTTTAAGGTTGAAAAACAGCTTGTTGTTACTTTAAGAAAATATTCGTTCATTTTCGTAAAACATCTACTTTTGCATTGTGCTTGCTTGCCACTTGACAACTGCAGCAAATTTCCTTCATGCTTTTGGCATAGATGTACCCAGAAAATCAAACCAATAACCTCTGTGATACTGACTCGGCCAGTTGATCAACAGGAATGTAAAAATGTTTCAAGTCACCATTAGCTCAAATTAATAACGCTCTTGTAAAGAGCAACACTCACTTGGTTCAACACCCTCTGTCGCCCTCTTGAAATGAGCTGCACAGGAAACACATGCACAGCGCGCTCTTAACCTTTCCAGACGGCTGTTTTCATCTCCAGCAGCAGTGACAGCGAGTTCAGGCGAACATCCCCCACACTGATGAATCATTTATGATCACTGAACACGAGCAGGAACACGATTTAACAAGCTGACCATTTCTGAGCACAAAGAGCAGAAAGCACAGCCTCTTGTGTTTTACACATGTGGTCCAGGAAAGAAACCACGAGCTCCAGATAACCTCCAGGAATCAGACACCATATCTCTCTCAGCTAAATCTGCACGACAAGACTAAAAAAAGGATATCTACACTCAATAACTACATAAGTAATACGCTGTACATGTACACAATTTAAAAATAGCAAATCATCTACAAAATGTGTTGAATATTACATACTCAGGATGAGACGGCACGTGACCACACGAAACTCCCTCCAGATAGCACACTGTTCACTAGACTTTAATAAAAATGATCAACAGCGTTCTTCCCGTGAGAAATATCAGCGCGGTCTGAAAGAATGAGAGAAAAGTCGGCGCAAAGCAGAGAGCGAAAGAGCCGTCAGGACTTAATCAAGGTGCTCCGGGCGGAAAAGTGTGTGAAGCCCAACAGGCAATATTGGTCAGGAGAGAGAAGGGATGGATGAGAAGAGTGAAATATTCTGCCAACACAGACAGAGGGAATCTGCCTCTGAGCTCTGTGGTGTGTGTGTATGTGGATTGCCTGCAGATGTGTGTGTTCTCCAGGAACACCTTTACACAGTTCACCTGATACTGCGGCGCTTCTTTTCTGGCCTGGAATGTTTCTTAGCTTGTTTCTCTAAATATTTAGCCATGTTTCAGCTTGTTAAGACAAGTGAAAGAGCTGGGGGATTGTAATTATTGACAGATCATCGCCCAGGACAATTAACAGAGCCAATGTTTACTCATTTGGAGATTATTGGCATCAGCGTTTTTCTGCCTCAGTGTTCATATTTGGTTTTTAAATATTTTAGAGTAAATATAGTCTACAAACATTTCATCTGGCATTATCAGATCGCACAAATTACTTATATAAAAAGAATATATCATAGAAATATACATCATCTCACAGAAGTGAGTACACCCCTCACAGTATTGTAAATATTTTATTAGATCTTTTCAAGTGACAACACTGAAGAAACAAAACTTTGCTCAAATACACCCCTAAGTGAAAATGGCCCAATTAGAAATATTCCCTCCCCGGTGTCATGTGATTCTTTAGTGTTAAAATGTGTCAGGTGTGACACTCTCTCATACTGGTCACTGGAAGTTCAACATGGCAAAGAACTCTCTGAGGTTCTGAAAAAAGAATTGTTGCTCCACATAAAGATGGCCTGGGCTATAAGAAGATTGCCAAGGCCCTAAAACTGAGCTGCAGCACGGTGGCCAAAACCATACAGAGGTTTAACAGTACAAGGTTCCACTCGGAACAGGCCTCAACATGGTCAACCAAAGAAGTTGAGTGCACATACTCAGCGTTATATCCAGAGATTGTCTTTGGGAAATCCCTCATTGAGGGAACCATGAATGGCAACTTACTGAAGCAGAGCATGACCCTTCGTATAATAAGCTGCAGGGCAGTATTCCAACATGATAACGCCCCCCATAAAAGCTGAGGGTGATGGACTGGCCAAGCATGTTTCCAGACCTAAACCCTATTGAGCATCTGTGGGAGCATCCTCAAACGAAAGGTGGATGAGTGAAAGGTCTCTAACATCCACCAGCTCCGTGATGTCATCATGGAGGAGTGGAAGAGGACTCCAGTGGCAACCTGTGAAGCTCTGGTGAACTCCATGCCCAAGAGGGTTAAGGCAGTACTGGACAATAATTGGGTCACACAAAATATTGACACTTTGGGCCCAATTTGGACATTTTCACTTGGGGGTGTACTCACTTTTGTTGCCAGTAGTTTAGACATTAATGGCTGTGTGTTGAGTTATTTTGAGGGGACAGCAAATTTACACTGATATACATGCTGTACACTTACTACTTTACATTGTAGCAAAGTGTCATTTCTTCAGTGTTGTCACATATAAAGATGTAATAAAATATTTACAAAAATGTGAGGGGTGTACTCACTTCTATGAGATACTGTATATAGTAGCGGCCAAAAGTGATCGAACCGAAATGGCATATTTGTAGGTTCAATTCAGGCATAAAAATATGAAGAATTCACTTGCAAAACCATAACTTGTATTATGTATTCTAAGTAATATCAATCAAACTAAAGCCTGTTTGCTTTGAATAAGTAATAATAATGTAAAAATAAAGCTTTAAGGGTTATCTGGTTTTGCAAATAAACTATATGTAAAGTAAACTTGGTTAAAATATTTAGTTTAAAAAAGCATATCAGGGGATACGGGTTTTATTCTAATATACAAAAAAAGTGCAGCGAAAAGAACAAGCTCACAGGTAATAAATCAAACTTACCCAAATTTTATCAGTTATTAATTTCATTTTGTTATTTTTAACTAAATCAATCATTCTCCTCTTGATAATAAGTTTGCTCACGTGTGGTTTTGTGTCATTTTTGCCAAAGGTCTTTCAATTCTCCTCAAAGCTGAACTTTTATTTACACTAAGCACGACTACACAACATGCGTGCATCATCTTTAATAACATATTTGAATAAGATGTGAAAACTTTCACCAACGTCTATATTCACGATGCATTTACAATGATGTATTGAGCACAAATAAACACACACATGGATGATGTGACCCGTTGAGGTCGAGAGTCTCTCTCTGTGTCTGCTCTTCTTACCTCTCATGATATGACGGACAACTTTGACAGATCCTCCTCTGAGATTAAGAATCTGATGAATCCTCTGCTGTAACTACAGGAAACAAACACACACATCATTCAGCATGTGCAAGAACGTTTCTGTCACATGATCTCTGACTGTGTGTGTGTGTGTGTACCTGAGGAACGCCAGCACTGCAGATCTCCACCATGATGTAACAGATGAGCTGAAGAACGAAGAGTCCAGCGTCCAGCCTGCGGAGATAAAACTCGTCATCCATACTGTCATCGATAATCTCACCCCGACGCACCATATCCTGAAACACAGTTAAGAGGAAATCACCGTCAGAAATGTTAGAATTCACATATCAGGAAGCAAATAACTGGACTGACATTCAGACAATTCATCAAATGTGAATGACTTCAATTATAAATGACTGGCATCAGTACACAAACAGCTTCACATTAAATAACAATTAAAGGGACAGTTCACCCCCCCAAAAAAAGAAATCTGAAAGAAAAAAAAAAATCACCCTTGTGTCATTCAAAACCTCCATTAGACTCTTTCTACTAAAAGAAGAACATTATAAAATACTAATATTATAAAATGGACACCTCAGATTTTAAATTCATATTGGATGAGCCACATTCAAAGACATTGGTGAAAACACACACCGATGTTTCTGGGTAAACATAAACAACTGACCGTGAACACATGTCTTTCTCATCATAGGTTGACCCAGCGAACCGTTCTCAGATCAGTATGAAGGGTTAAATGCACTCAGAGCTTTTAGCTTTTCAAGTGCTGCAACCAAATCTAAAGGGAAGGTGACGCTTGGCATTTGTTGTGAGCCATAATTGCAGCGCTTGACAGTGGAGTCTCTCCAGGGATCCCAATCTTTTCAAGCGCAAAACGTTGGCAAGCACACGTGTGTGAGCTCTGTGCCGAAAACAGTTCAACACAAAGAGATGTGCAGAAACAGCAGACTGGTGCAGAGAGCTCAGAAACACAGAACACCAGCTCGGATAGACATGAGGTTTTTCAGACTCCTGTGAGCGACATACACCATAGACTGGGGAAAAACACATTTAATCGACTGACTGTTTACCATTTGTGTAAACTAAAATGGTTAAACTAGGGTGACAAGGTGTTTTTATTAGGGATAAAACGATAAAAAGCAATGAAAGTCAATGGAGTTCATCTCAACATTCTTCAAAATATCTTCTGTGTTCTGCAGAAGAAACTCATACGGATTTGAAATAACGTGATGATTTTTATTTTAGGGTGCATTAACACTTTAAAGATCTTATTATAGTGTATGAAAGCGCTGTCAGATTTCAGGCTGATTTGAATCACTTACATGTGTTATGCATTATATCAACAAAACTCTGTGCAAAACATCATCACAGATGTCAGATGAGGACGCTTCAATCTTATGCACACATTATTCTGGTCTCATAACAGAGGAACAGCCGTCGGCGAGTCAATTACATCACTGCAAATAACACGCGCCTTCACCTCCGGGACACGGAGTGATTTTTAGTCACTTCCCGCCGGGAAACTGCAGGCTGGTACAGGTGCTAATATGACATGCTGATGAAAGTTGAGCGAGACCCGTGATTCAGTCTCACGGGACGCAAGGAGGGTAAATTAATCCGAGCATGCCCTGCCAACGCTTCCAGGGCGAGATCTCACGGCGAGCTCCGGCGCGAACATGCGTGTGTCGCCGCAGTGAAACAGAAGATGAGACAATAAAGCGCAGACCGGTGACTGAATGTGATGGGGGTTTTAAGGGGGTCCGTGTTAAGGAAATGCAATTCGGTGAGAATTTGTAGCTGTTGTTAACCGGTAAAAAGCAGACGGAATGGGTTGGCACGCGCGCTCTGAGGGCTCCGCTATGGGTGATATAGTTTTACGGCGTGCGAGGAAGGCTCGGCACTGGGAGCGCTGGTGCGTTCAGCTGGCGGCCTGCAAACAAGAGAAGACATTTCCCGACTCATAATCCCGTCACTGCTTCTGAGAGGAGATTTATAGGACGCAGAAGACACAGAAACACGCAGAGATGGGGTAGATGTGTGCATGTAACACACACCTCTGAAAGTAAAACAGCTGGGACAATCGCAGAATATGCACAATGTATATTATAGCTAATCATCCAAAAACAAAAATTCTGTTATCATTTATTTACCCTGATGCTGTTGTAAATCTCAGCTGAACACAAAAGAAGATATTTTAAGAAATGACAAACATGAACATGAACATTCTTCAAAATATCTTCTTTTGTGTTCAGAAGAAGAAAGTGACGCATATAGGTTTGAAATGACATGAGGGTGAATAAATTAAATATAAATGATATTTTTGGGTGAACAATCAGTTCAAGCAACATATTTTAAATACTGCAATGTTTCTAATGTATTTTTTATTTGGTCAATATGTTTCATCAGGAGTGTGTCATTATGCTAGACTGGTCAAACTAAGTATATAACATAACATTTCATTGATTCATTTCTGTTAATACATTCTAGGCCAGTGCAAAAATATTGATACATTCGCAATACTTTTTTTTCTCGATAGTGTATCGGTACTGATACCGCAACTATAGATACATTTTTTAAAATCATGTCATATACAGACGGCCAAAAGTAAGTGGAAGCGAGCATGATGAAAAATATAACACCGCTTCGAGCTCTCAGAGCTGATGTGTGGGTGACCTTTGGTTTTGAAAATAAGTGGTGGAGTAGTGTTAATTTTGTCAGCTATATTTTATATTAGTTTAATTTTTAGTTCCATGACGAATACACTTTTTAGTTTTTATCATATTTGGTCATCCTTGTCCTGTTTTTGTTTAATCCAGTTTAGTCGACTAAATGTCTATGCATTTTCGTTTCGTTTTAGTCAAACTTTGTCACGTTTTCATCATGCTGTATAATAGTTAAAATGAGTATTTTACCAAAAAATTGTTAATGCTGGAGAAGCTATTTTTTGAGAAATTTGTTTTTATATTTCATTATCATTATCTATTTTACCAATAAGCACAAATCAATAGAATGTCAAATCATGTGCATCGTTTACTCAACTTCATAGCTTCAAGTATTTCCAAAGAAGTCTGATAAGTGCAAAGGCCTATTCATAGACATCCAACCTCCTGATGTCTGAATCAGGTTTTGGGTAAGGTTTTATTTTTATAGCTGCATCTTAGTCTCATCATTATTCGTCAAAGATATTGTGTGCTGATAAAGTTTTAGTTGTCGTTTAATGGCCTTACTTTTCGTCTCTTCTTTGTCCTGGGAAAATAGTCGTTGACGAATATCACCAGCATTTACAGCACGAATGAAGCAGGGGTTTTATACTGCCCACGTTCATTGTTTTAACTGTAATGCACCACAACAGCCAAGTGACTCACCTTATTCCCCTGTGCTACCACCTTGAGGGTAGAATTCCACAGTTTGAGAACCCAAACCTCTGATCTAAAGGTCTTTGCATCGCACATCATGGCCACTCTTCAGAGGTAAGGGATGTTTTTACACTTATCCTTACATGAAAACCCCAGGTGGTGCACAGCATGTTGTATTTCTAACTCTAATTTTTACAGAATAGCAATATATCGTAAATGTGTATCGTATCGAAATACATAGCAATATATTGTATCGTGACCCATCTATTGTGATGTGTATCGTATCGGGAGGCACTAGCTAAAAAACAGCCCTAATACATTCAAACTGTTTGAACACTAGTTAGTAGCTACAACATGTGTGGTTAATACGATGGTTAACCGTTTTTAGACCAAACATAACAATATCAATTTTTCCTTTTTAACACCATGCCAGAACTATGGCAATGATCACAGTGAGAGCCAGGTTTAGTTATTCACAGATAAAACTGAATAAGGTGTTTTATGTTTTTAAAATCATTTTTTTCTTAAAATCTTAAAACTTATCGATGGGTTTATTTTACAGTTAGATTTTCTTTGGTTATGTAACGCATCTCTGCGTGAAACAGAATCACCAAGTAAACCACACGCACACATTAGGATGGATGAGACGTGCGCTGCAGGAGTCTGCATCGATGCCCACATAACATACTCACAATACACACACCAATATCCCCCCTAGACTCGCACGCACGCACGCACGCACGCACGCACGCACGCACGCACGCACGCACGCACGCACGCACGCACGCACGCACGCACACACACACACACACAGCAGTCCAACCTGCATGCAACGCAGCAGACACATAGCAGTCAGCTCTCTCTCTCTCTCTCTCAGAGCAATTCTTCATTTTTCTCTCGCACACGCACATCTTTTTCTCACTGAACCTTATAAAACAAAAAGTTTAAAATCCTCACGTAAAGAAACCAGCCTCCAAAATGACCACTGAATAACTCACACTGCTATAATATTTGTTTATGCTTTTGTTTCCCAAGCCAATTATCACTGTTATCATGACTCAACAAACCTCAACTAGACCATCACCTCATATCCAAAGTTCAGATAACAACATTGAGCATGGATGAACACAGAACATCATCATTGCGTAAACATTTATTTCTGAAGTTATGCTCTGAAGCAACAGGGTGAAATCAAAGCCAAAAACAAAACTTCAGGGAAGACGCATTAGAGAAACCAACACATGAATCTTAAAGCGGATCTCTCATGCTATGTCATGCATTCTGACTTCTTTACACTGTTAAACGATAAATCTCATGCATAACTCTTTCACCGCCATTGACGAGTTATCTCGTCATTAATAAAAAAAACGGTTACCCGCCAAAGACGAGTTATTACTGCAATCAGTGTTTGTACTGTTTTACAGCATGTGCCGCTATTACACACCTTTGGGGAAAAGTACAGAATCCCACAACCTAGAACGTATATGTTTTAGCGGTTTTTAATGATTGTTCTGAGTGGAATCTGGGCAGAATCTTTGACAAAAAACACTAATTATCTCAGCTTTCTAATCAAAGTGATACATTTTTGAAGAAACCTACCCACATCTACGGAGTGATAAAAAACGAACAAATGAAGATAGAAGATTACGATTTCTCTAGTTTAAAAGCTGAGACTCTGTTCTTTCATTGGACATATTTTTTGTCCATATATTCTTTACAGAAAATTTACAGTGAACCATTAAAGTTGGGTGAAAATGTTAAAAACGCTGGCGTAGGCTGGCGGCGAATGAGTTAACATGGTTGACTTGTTAAAAAACGAGTTTGACGTATAAAGTAGTATTTCTGGGCTTGATACACTTCCCACAAACTAAGTCATATGTTTGTTCTTTTTTGGCAATCGGTGTGTACGCCCTAGTAAAAAAACAATTAATTTAAAATGTATTTATTTCATACTAAGTATAGTTTAAATGTATTAACCTATTTACTGACATGACATATTGATATACAATTATAATTAATGTTATTTGGAGAATTATTTAAACACAATGCACATTTCTTCATATTTAGACTGTGTTTAAAAAAGGGTTCAAATGTCACTTGTGATAAGGATTTTAAGATTTTTCAAATGAAATCAATCTTTCATTGCAAGAAATTTAAAGTGTACCTGAAGCATACTTGCAATAGTTCCACTTTAGCACAATCAAATACACTTAAATGTTTTTTTAGCTGGACTTCAGCACTATTTCTGCACAATTAAAGTATATTAAGTAGAAAATTAGTTATTCCAATTAAGCAGACTTTAAGTATACCAATTTAGTTTCCCACAATTACAATCTCAGTGTATTTTCATTTAGTACATAAGATGTAAATGGATTTGCAGTATACGTAGCATGAAATAAATGCAGCATTGAGGTTTTGCTCAGTGTATATGGTTGTGGATTATATATACACTGTGAGAGTTCATTTGAGATTTTTTTAACACTGATGATTTTGCTGTGTGGAATACAGACAGAAGTGAAAGATCAGTGTCTTTAACTGTTAAAGGTGAACCGTCCAGCAGTAAACCTGCAGGTCTCACGGTGAGGTTTTATCTTCTTACACATATCTGGCCTCACAGAAAAGATACTGCCAATCAAACGCATGCGTGTGTGTCTTACATGTTTCTCCCCTTCGATCCTCTTGTCTGCGAGCTGCACAGCTTCCAGGTACTTAAAATGCAGCTCCATCAGTCTGTCGACCTGCAGCGGGAGAGAGAACGAGAGCGGATGAACTCGTACACGTACATGGAGAACTTCACATACACACACACCACATGCGCACATGCCACACTGCACACACACCACACATTTCCGGCAAAACACACACACTGCAGTTCAAACATCGCAAGCACACACACACACACACACACAAACACACTGCACAAAGCACATACCTACACCTTACACAATCTACACACACTGGATTGCAGGACTACATGATGAAGAGCTACACATTAGCCCAGTTCATCTATTAATGTTCTGCATTTGGAAAGATTCTCTTGGAAAATGTTGATATACAACAAAAGTATTGATGCACAAGGAAAGGAAAGCCTCCACACAATTAAGTGTTATTTAAAGACGAGCGGAAACGTTTGTCATCTTCATTTTGACACTTTCTGCGACAATCTATAGACAAGCAGAAGTGTTATATGATGGCCATATGGCCAGCATCATTCAGCTTGTGAAACTACCCATAATGCACTGCTCCTGTCAGTGTGATGAAACAGGGCCCAGCAGGACTGTGAGGGTTATTTTAAGAGTAGTGACTGCTGAGCGATAGCAGAACTGTAGAACGACACACGTGTTCATCCAGGTGATGTATGGAGACCCCTAAAAGAGACTAAAGGAGACATAAGACACTGTGTGTAGCGTATCAAAAACAGATGAACGGGACTAAACCTCATATGAGCTGAGACACACTTTAATACTGATGCCTGACTGATGAGAGAGAGAGAGATTGGGGAGGGATGGACGGAGGAAGGACAGATGATGGACAGAGGAAAGGAGGGATGTGGAGGCAAGAGGAGAATGAAAGGCAGAACGTGGAGAGGACAACGGAAGAAAGAAAGGAAAGATGGGGAATAGAGAAAAATGAAAAATAGAAGGAAGGAGAGGACACAAGAGAGAAAGGAGAGAAGGAAGGGATGACTGAAGGAAGGAGCGGGGAAGAGATTGAGGAAGAAAGGAAGGAATAGATGGATGATAGAAAGAAGAAATGAAGAAAGTAAGAGAAGGAAGGAGGAGAGGAAAGAATGGAGAAAGGGAGGTAGGAAAGATTAAACCATAGCAGGAAGAAGGAATGAATTGAGGAAGAGAGGAAGGGATAGATGGATGGAAGGTTGAAAGAAAGGAAGAGAAGGATGGATGGATGTACGAAGGAGGCGAGGTCACAGGGGAGAAATGAAGGACGTAGGGAAGGATGAATAGAGGAAGGAGGAGAGAAAAAAAGGAAGGAAGGAAAAAGGGGTTGAGGATGAAAGGAAAAGATACATGGAAGTAGGAAACAAGGGAGAAAGGAAGAAAGAAAGTAAGAGAAGAAACGATAAATGAAAGAAAAAAGGAGAAAGGAAGGAAAAAACTGACAATAGAAGAGGAAGGGATTGAGAAAGAAAGGAAAGGATAAATGGAAGAAAGAACGAGTTAAATAAGCAAGAGAAGGAAGGAAGGATAAAAGAATGAGGTAATGAGAGAAGGGAGAATGGGAGAAAGGAAAAAATAAATAATAAAAGGAACGAAGAAGGAAAGATTGATAATAGATGGATAAAGACTGGGAGGGAGGAAGGAAGGAAATATGAAAGAAATGAGGGATGTGGGAAGGGAAGGACAAAAGAAAGAAAGAAACAGTAGAGAGGGAGCACCAGTCTATGGCAGGGGTCTTCAACTACTTTTCTTTGAGGGTGTGACTCCTAAAGTCTTATTGGGATGCGGGCCAGTTTTGACCATATCCTCATTTCTTCTGTTATTTTGTATTTCTGCTATTTAATGCATTTTCTTCCTTTTCTGAGACAAGTTCACGTGATGTATCCTTCCTGCTGTTACTTTGAAGGGCACAAGACACGTGCGCAAACCGACTGCCTGTGGCTGTGGATTGAACATTATAACATTGTAAATAATGTTTAGTTTCTTGGACAGACTGATCAAGTCCCTCTATAAGATGTCAATGAGCCGCAGGAGTTACTTTCTTATTGTAGCAGCGTATTTGACTTTCAAAGATGTGATGTCTCAGGACGTGCATTTCTCAGAGCACACCGTTCTTAAAGGATCAGTTCACTCAAAATGAGAATTCTGCAGTCATTTACTCACCCTCAGGTTTTTTCAAACCTTATACATTTCTTTGTTCTTTCTAACACAAAGAAAGATATTTGATAGATTCTGTTGCCATCTTTAAGAATCAGCTGAAAAACATCTCTTCCGTCAACACCTGACCAATGAGATCTGACTTCTGTCTCTTTTCTACTCTTTAAAAAAACACCTTAGCTTTGTATACTGTGGTGGGCGATATGACACCAGTTTTACTGCGCTTATGCTTTTTGTTTCCATATGATGTTCCAATTGCTTTCATTGTTTACCTCATTTGTAAGTAGCTTTGGATAAAAGCGTCAGCTAAATGACTAAATGTAAATGTAAATGTTAGGTCTCTCCACTTATTTGAAATGTTAAGGCACCAGTTGACTGGCCCTGGTCTATGGTTCTCAGTAAAATTCAACTTGCAAAATGACTTCTATAAACCATCTTCACTAATAAAGTGTATTGTCTGACAGACCAACACATACAAAATAAATGAGTCCATATAACAACTGATTTAAACTCAGACAGTCAGTGTTTGTTTGTAAATCATAAAGATCTATTTATTTTCATTTGTGTGATAATAAAGAGTGTACAGAGAGTGTCTATGATCTTTATAATAACTCTACATTAAACCAGCTCTCTCTCTCTCTCTCTCCCTCTCTGCCGTCAGCCGTCTCACTTTACCTTCTCGCAGTCGTTCTCGGTGAACTTGCTCAGAAGACGACTTCTCTGCTGTCCTTTCAGGTTCCTCAACAAGGAGGCGATGATGGAACAAACATGCTCTGAGAGAAAGAAGAGAAAAGATTTAGCACCCGTGTCACTCGCTCACATGAAGTGAAAGAGAAACAGCAGCTGTGAGCGGGATGTGACAAAGACACAGCAAGTCTGAACACAGACACCTCTGAGATTACAGTTCCAAACTTTCTCTTGTCAGAGAGATTCGGCAGATTTTTGTCAGTCCTGATCAAAACCGCCGCAGCGATGACAGAATCCTGCATTTAAACGCCTCAGAGAGTTTCAACCAGTGCAGACACAAACCTCAGAATAAGCCGTAGAGTTTTCTAAACTTTCTCTACGGCTCTCAAAGCGATCGTGATAACATGCTGTAACAGTGAGTACATTAATGCTTGTGTTACATAACAGAAAATGAAATATGATAACATATGCCATAATACATTTTCAACTAATAAAAATATTTATAAACGTCACTATAATCCTTAAAATTGGTGGATTCATGCATAATTCATCTGTAAAAGGATTTAAAATGCAGCTCATCCGATTTGAAGTCAGAAATGTAAAGAAAGAGACATTTATAAGCATTTACTTAAAGACTCGACACAAAAAGAAGTTGAATGTGCGTAGTATCTGTTAAGAGGCTGTGATCGTGTTAGATAAGCGCCGCAGATGGAAAATGTGCCGTTGCAATGACAGCTTTAATGAAAGTGAAGTGCATGAAAGTGTTTGTCTGCTTCATAAACACATTCATGTAGAAGCATTAGAGTAGAAAGGACACACGATAGTGACAGGAGACAGAAATCTCACGCCTCCTCTTCTCTATGTGAAAAATCTACACCCAGATTTTGATTTTAAGTCTATATTAAAGAAGCAATGTTAACTCATCCTTCATCGAACACAACTGAATCAGTTCATCTGCTCATTCATAGAGACGTGAATGTTGTGTGTTTGACGAAGGGAAAATGTGCAGTGTTTTGGGATTGAGGACCGACGCTGTGCTAAAGGATTCATTACATTAACAATACATACGGCATCTATTACATTAACTATAATGCATATCCTTCTGAAACCTTGGGTGTCCAAATTTGCTGTTTTTCAGAAAATAGAAAAAATGTTGTGCTTTTTAAATGATAACATACTAATGCTTTTTATTGGTTAGATATTTGCAAAAGCCAATGACAAACATAAAGGATGACAAATAATAGTGATTTATGGCAGAAAATACAAATCACAAAAGATGGAGTTTCAGAAGGACAGAAGCCATGTTTTTAACTAATAAAGAAAAAACAAACCAAGGATAAAGGAAAATCACACATAAAAAGAAAGAAACAAGGTACAAGAAAAAACAGTGGATGCAAAAAAGTGAAGGACAAATAAATAAATGAAGCAAAATAAATAATAAGAAAAAAATGAATAAATATGAAAGTACAACAAGGAATACAGAGACAGTCAGGAAAATTGAATAGAGAGCAGTAAGAGGTAAAAAACCGACAGACAAGCTACAAGGATAAAAAACAATAATGTACTGAAAAAAGAAAAAATGCATAAAAAAGCAACATGGAGTAAAAAGACATACAGGAATGAATGAAAGAGACATGATGCATGAAAACCCGCGAACAATTAAAAAAAAGACCATTTCAGAGACCGTTTTTCTGATTTTAATATTTATTATTTCTAGTTATGTGTTTGGTTAAAAAATGATCATTTATGACAATAATTTTACAGAATTTAAAATACAAAAAGTGAGTCTATTTTCCTTTATTTGCAGAAAATGAAAAGTGGAGAAATGTTCTGTGTTTTTTCAGATCTCAAATACGGGAAAGAAAACAAGTTCAGATTCACTTTTAAGCAGCACAACAGTCATATTTCTACATGTATTTAGGAAAAGTAAAAAAAAATGTTTGTGATACCCTGGATTCTCATCACAGTTTGTCTTGTCATGCTGTCAGTCTTTCACATTGCTGTTGGACGACTTTGTAACTCATGAGTTTTGATTTTGTTGAATTTCAACATTACCATAATACATCTAGCAATGATGATTTGAAATGAAAGTTTGGAAAACAAATGTATAAATGAAGAAATGACCTGTCGTCTGACATGCTTCACCCGTTTCCAGTCTTCAAGCACACACACACTTCAGCATCGGTTCTAACCAGTGAACTTGTGAGTGTCTGAGAGCAGTTCTTCTATACTGAAGTACGTGACCGCTATAACAGCACATGCACATGAAAAGAAAAATAAATATTTCACTGCTATCTCATACAAGCCCTCACAAGCAATAATCAGTCGGCCTTGATAAAACAATTTAATTTGGCCTTGGCTCTCACTGCCTCTGAATACAAATGAGACTCCTTGAGTTTAAGCTTCGGTCCACGAGCACACGCCGGCATCTCTTAACAAACACATTACGCATTCTAATGCAGCGGGTGAGCGGTGGGCCCGCATTAATCAACACGCTCCAACAGGAAGCGCTCGGTCAGCACCCCCGTGTCACGGGTCTTCAAGGCGACTCCGGGGAGCACGGCCACTAGCCGAAGAAAAGTGAAGCGTTATTAGCGGCGGTATAAAGTGTCTGGAGGTGAGCAATGCAGCCACAGGGACACGAGAGAGGGAAGAGGTCTGAGATAAGTGCCTTATCTTCCAGCGATGCCCCGGGAAAGCTTTTGTCATCATTATACACAGGAAAGACTCGACTGCCCAACACCATTACTCCACGTCACCATGGCAACGGGAAGAAAGTCCATCGGCTGGCTGGTCATAAACGCAGCTGGGGCGCCAACAGGGGGCAATAATCTTTGTGGGATTAGACAGGAGACAGTCAGTGTGGTGCACAGCCCAAATAACATTTCTGAAGGACAATGCATTAGAGAGAGAGGTGTTTCTAGAAAACTGTTACTAGAGAGTGAACATATCAATGCCCCTACAATTATCCCAGTGTGCACATTATACTTTCAGAATGCTAACTTTAATATTTACTTTACGGTTTTTAGAGTGCTTCAATATCACCTGCATTCTATTAAAGTGGCTTCTGATCCTCAATGTTCCCTACACACTTCAGAGTGCTTACCTCAATGTCCCCTACACACCAGAGTGCTTACCTCAATGTCCCCTACACTCTTCAGAGTGCAAATCTCATTGTCCCCTACACTCTTCAGAGTGCTTACCTCAATGTCTCCTACACACCAGAGTGCTTACCTCAATGTCCCCTACACACCAGAGTGCTTACCTCAATGTCCCCTACACACCAGAGTGCTTACCTCAATGTCCCCTACACACCAGAGTGCTTACCTCAATGTCCCCTACACACCAGAGTGCTTACCTCAATGTCCCCTACACACTTCAGAGTGCTTACCTCAATGTCCCCTACACTCTTCAGAGAGCTAATCTCAATGTCTCCTACACTCTTCAGAGTGCTAATCTCAATGTCCCCTACACTCTTTAGAGTGCTTACCACAATGTCCCCTACACACTTCAGAGTGCTTACCTCAATGTCCCCTACACACTTCAGAGTGCTTACCACAATGTCCCTTACACACCAGAGTGCTTACCTCAATGTCCCCTACACTCTTCAGAGTGCAAATCTCATTGTCCCCTACACTCTTCAGAGTGCTTACCACAATGTCCCCTACACACTTCAGAGTGCTAATCTCAATGTCTCCTACACTCTTCAGAGTGCTAATCTCAATGTCCCCAACACTCTTTAGAGTGCTTACCTCAATGTCCCCCACACACTTCAGAGTGCTTACCTCAATGTCCCCTACACACTTCAGAGTGCTTACCACAATGTCCCCTACACACTTCAGAGTGCTAATCTCAATGTCTCCTACACTCTTCAGAGTGCTAATCTCAATGTCCCCTACACTCTTTAGAGTGCTTACCACAATGTCCCCTACACACTTCAGACTGCTTACCTCAATGTCCCCTACACACTTCAGAGTGCTTACCACAATGTCCCCTACACACTTCAGAGTGCTAATCTCAATGTCTCCTACACTCTTCAGAGTGCTAATCTCAATGTCCCCTACACTCTTTAGAGTGCTTACCACAATGTCCCCTACACACTTCAGAGTGCTTACCTCAATGTCCCCTACACACTTCAGAGTGCTTACCTCAATGTCCACTACACTCTTCAGAGTGCTCACTTCAATATCACCTACATTCTATCAGTGCTTACCTCAATGTCCCCTACACACTTCAGAGTGCTAATCTCAATGTCTCCTACACTCTTCAGAGTGCTAATCTCAATGTCCCCTACACTCTTTAGAGTGCTTACCACAACGTCCCCTACACACTTCAGAGTGCTTACCTCAATGTCCCCTACACACTTCAGAGTGCTTACCACAATGTCCCCTACACACTTCAGAGTGCTAATCTCAATGTCTCCTACACTCTTCAGAGTGCTAATCTCAATGTCCCCTACACTCTTTAGAGTGCTTACCTCAATGTCCCCCACACACTTCAGAGTGCTTACCTCAATGTCCCCTACACACTTCAGAGTGCTTACCTCAATGTCCCCTACACTCTTCAGAGAGCTAATCTCAATGTCTCCTACACTCTTCAGAGTGCTAATCTCAATGTCCCCTACACTCTTTAGAGTGCTTACCTCAATGTGCCCTACACACTTCAGAGTGCTTACCTCAATGTCCCCTACACACTTCAGAGTGCTTACCTCAATGTCCCCTACACTCTTCAGAGTGCTTACCACAATGTCCCCTACACACTTCAGAGTGCTTACCACAATGTCCCCTACACACTTCAGAGTGCTAATCTCAATGTCTCCTACACTCTTCAGAGTGCTAATCTCAATGTCCCCTACACTCTTTAGAGTGCTTACCTCAATGTCCCCCACACACTTCAGAGTGCTTACCTCAATGTCCCCTACACACTTCAGAGTGCTTACCACAATGTCCCCTACACACTTCAGAGTGCTAATCTCAATGTCTCCTACACTCTTCAGAGTGCTAATCTCAATGTCCCCTACACTCTTTAGAGTGCTTACCACAATGTCCCCTACACACTTCAGAGTGCTTACCTCAATGTCCCCTACACACTTCAGAGTGCTTACCACAATGTCCCCTACACACTTCAGAGTGCTAATCTCAATGTCTCCTACACTCTTCAGAGTGCTAATCTCAATGTCCCCTACACACTTCAGAGTGCTAATCTCAATGTCTCCTACACTCTTCAGAGTGCTAATCTCAATGTCCCCTACACTCTTTAGAGTGCTTACCACAATGTCCCCTACACACTTCAGACTGCTTACCTCAATGTCCCCTACACACTTCAGAGTGCTTACCACAATGTCCCCTACACACTTCAGAGTGCTAATCTCAATGTCTCCTACACTCTTCAGAGTGCTAATCTCAATGTCCCCTACACTCTTTAGAGTGCTTACCACAATGTCCCCTACACACTTCAGAGTGCTTACCTCAATGTCCCCTACACACTTCAGAGTGCTTACCTCAATGTCCACTACACTCTTCAGAGTGCTCACTTCAATATCACCTACATTCTATCAGTGCTTACCTCAATGTCCCCTACACACTTCAGAGTGCTAATCTCAATGTCTCCTACACTCTTCAGAGTGCTAATCTCAATGTCCCCTACACTCTTTAGAGTGCTTACCACAACGTCCCCTACACACTTCAGAGTGCTTACCTCAATGTCCCCTACACACTTCAGAGTGCTTACCACAATGTCCCCTACACACTTCAGAGTGCTAATCTCAATGTCTCCTACACTCTTCAGAGTGCTAATCTCAATGTCCCCTACACTCTTTAGAGTGCTTACCTCAATGTCCCCCACACACTTCAGAGTGCTTACCTCAATGTCCCCTACACACTTCAGAGTGCTTACCTCAATGTCCCCTACACTCTTCAGAGAGCTAATCTCAATGTCTCCTACACTCTTCAGAGTGCTAATCTCAATGTCCCCTACACTCTTTAGAGTGCTTACCTCAATGTGCCCTACACACTTCAGAGTGCTTACCTCAATGTCCCCTACACACTTCAGAGTGCTTACCTCAATGTCCCCTACACTCTTCAGAGTGCTTACCACAATGTCCCCTACACACTTCAGAGTGCTTACCACAATGTCCCCTACACACTTCAGAGTGCTAATCTCAATGTCTCCTACACTCTTCAGAGTGCTAATCTCAATGTCCCCTACACTCTTTAGAGTGCTTACCTCAATGTCCCCCACACACTTCAGAGTGCTTACCTCAATGTCCCCTACACACTTCAGAGTGCTTACCACAATGTCCCCTACACACTTCAGAGTGCTAATCTCAATGTCTCCTACACTCTTCAGAGTGCTAATCTCAATGTCCCCTACACTCTTTAGAGTGCTTACCACAATGTCCCCTACACACTTCAGAGTGCTTACCTCAATGTCCCCTACACACTTCAGAGTGCTTACCACAATGTCCCCTACACACTTCAGAGTGCTAATCTCAATGTCTCCTACACTCTTCAGAGTGCTAATCTCAATGTCCCCTACACTCTTTAGAGTGCTTACCACAATGTCCCCTACACACTTCAGAGTGCTTACCTCAATGTCCCCTACACACTTCAGAGTGCTTACCTCAATGTCCACTACACTCTTCAGAGTGCTCACTTCAATATCACCTACATTCTATCAGTGCTTACCTCAATGTCCCCTACACACTTCAGAGTGCTAATCTCAATGTCTCCTACACTCTTCAGAGTGCTAATCTCAATGTCCCCTACACTCTTTAGAGTGCTTACCACAATGTCCCCTACACACTTCAGAGTGCTTACCTCAATGTCCCCTACACACTTCAGAGTGCTTACCACAATGTCCCCTACACACTTCAGAGTGCTAATCTCAATGTCTCCTACACTCTTCAGAGTGCTAATCTCAATGTCCCCTACACTCTTTAGAGTGCTTACCTCAATGTCCCCCACACACTTCAGAGTGCTTACCTCAATGTCCCCTACACACTTCAGAGTGCTTACCTCAATGTCCCCTACACTCTTCAGAGAGCTAATCTCAATGTCTCCTACACTCTTCAGAGTGCTAATCTCAATGTCCCCTACACTCTTTAGAGTGCTTACCTCAATGTGCCCTACACACTTCAGAGTGCTTACCTCAATGTCCCCTACACAC
The DNA here is from genome assembly GCA_029783895.1 of Triplophysa bombifrons. NCBI lineage: Eukaryota > Metazoa > Chordata > Actinopteri > Cypriniformes > Nemacheilidae > Triplophysa > Triplophysa bombifrons. Next base: position 20,813,511 of record CM056463.1, read on the forward strand.
TTCAGAGTGCTTACCTCAATGTCCACTACACTCTTCAGAGTGCTCACTTCAATATCACCTACATTCTATCAGTGCTTACCTCAATGTCCCCTACACTCTTCAGAGTGCTTACCTCAATGTCTCCTACACTCTTCAGAGTGCTAACCTCAATGTCCACTACACTCTTCAGAGTGCTCACTTCAATATCACCTACATTCTATCAGTGCTTACCTCAATGTCCCCTACACACTTCAGAGTGCTTACCTCAATGTCCCCTACACTCTTCAGAGAGCTAATCTCAATGTCTCCTACACTCTTCAGAGTGCTAATCTCATTGTCCCCTACACTCTTTAGAGTGCTTAGCTCAATGTGTCCTACACACTTCAGAGTGCTTACCTCAATGTCCCCTACACACTTCAGAGTGCTTACCTCAATGTCCACTACACTCTTCAGAGTGCTCACTTCAATATCACCTACATTCTATCAGTGCTTACCTCAATGTCCCCTAAACTCTTCAGAGTGCTTACCTCAATGTCCCCTACACACTTCAGAGTGCTTACCACAATGTCCCCTACACACTTCAGAGTGCTAATCTCAATGTCTCCTACACTCTTCAGAGTGCTAATCTCAATGTCCCCTACACTCTTTAGAGTGCTTACCTCAATGTCCCCCACACACTTCAGAGTGCTTACCTCAATGTCCCCTACACACTTCAGAGTGCTTACCTCAATGTCCCCTACACTCTTCAGAGAGCTAATCTCAATGTCTCCTACACTCTTCAGAGTGCTAATCTCAATGTCCCCTACACTCTTTAGAGTGCTTACCTCAATGTGCCCTACACACTTCAGAGTGCTTACCTCAATGTCCCCTACACACTTCAGAGTGCTTACCTCAATGTCCACTACACTCTTCAGAGTGCTCACTTCAATATCACCTACATTCTATCAGTGCTTACCTCAATGTCCCCTACACTCTTCAGAGTGCTTACCTCAATGTCTCCTACACTCTTCAGAGTGCTTACCTCAATGTCCACTACACTCTTCAGAGTGCTCACTTCAATATCACCTACATTCTATCAGTGCTTACCTCAATGTCCCCTACACACTTCAGAGTGCTTACCTCAATGTCCCCTACACTCTTCAGAGAGCTAATCTCAATGTCTCCTACACTCTTCAGAGTGCTAATCTCAATGTCCCCTACACTCTTTAGAGTGCTTAGCTCAATGTGCCCTACACACTTCAGAGTGCTTACCTCAATGTCCCCTACACACTTCAGAGTGCTTACCTCAATGTCCACTACACTCTTCAGAGTGCTCACTTCAATATCACCTACATTCTATCAGTGCTTACCTCAATGTCCCCTACACTCTTCAGAGTGCTTACCTCAATGTCCCCTACACACTTCAGAGTGCTTACCTCAATGTCCACTACACTCTTCAGAGTGCTCACTTCAATATCACCTACATTCTATCAGTGCTTACCTCAATGTCCCCTACACTCTTCAGAGTGCTTACCTCAATGTCCCCTACACACTTCAGAGTGCTTACCTCAATGTCCACTACACTCTTCAGAGTGCTCACTTCAATATCACCTACATTCTATCAGTGCTTACCTCAATGTCCCCTACACTCTTCAGAGTGCTTACCTCAATGTCCCCTACACTCTTCAGAGTGCTCACCTCAATGTCTCCTACACTCTTCAGAGTGCTAATCTCAATGTCCCCTACACTCTTTAGAGTGCTTACCTCAATGTGCCCTACACACTTCAGAGTGCTTACCTCAATGTCCCCTACACACTTCAGAGTGCTTACCTCAATGTCCACTACACTCTTCAGAGTGCTCTCTTCAATATCACCTACATTCTATCAGTGCTTACCTCAATGTCCCCTACACTCTTCAGAGTGCTTACCTCAATGTCCCCTACACTCTTCAGAGTGCTTACCTCAATGTCCACTACACTCTTCAGAGTGCTCACTTCTATATCACCTACATTCTATCAGTGCTTACCTCAATGTTCCCTATTAGAGTGCTCATCTCAATGTCCCCTACACACTTTAGAGTGTGTACTTCAATGTCACCTGATTTTTTTTCATGTGCTTACCTCAATGTCCCCTACACACTTTAGAGTGTGTACTTCAATGTCACCTGAATTTTTTTCATGTGCTTACCTCAATGTCCCCTACATTTTACAGAGAGCTCACTTCAATGTCCTCTACCATGTTCAGAGAGATCTATTCAGTCTCCCCTACACTTTTGTGACTGCTCATTTCAATGTCGCCTACACTCTTCAGAGTGCTCACTTTAAATGCTGTCCTTCTCACAGTGAACAGTGCATGTGACTCACTCTAAAATGGATTCGGCCCTTTAAAGGAGCGTGATGTCACCGATGTTTCTACACTAGCCCATCTGCAGCGTCAAGCCGAAGGTTTTTTCTTACCAATTGTTAAAGAAAAGCGGATTATCACATTATCAACAGGCAAAATCTGCAGTAAAGGAAGCGCTAATTTTCAATAATGAATCCATTAGCAAAACCTCAGAGACGAGGAGAACAATGACCCGGTTCCAACTTTCATTTCCAACAGAAGAATTAACAGAGCTCTGGAGATCAGCACAATTACACCAGAGCTTCTGATCCAATTTAACAAAGCAATTCAAGCACTTACCGCAATTATGACGTGTCCGGTAGAGATTAAGAAGCACTTAAAAGACAATCATTAGAAGTAAATGAACTGCTGCGTCTCCCTCCCCGATCATCTGAAATCACATTCTGCCGATCACGAAACGCTGCTGAGATGACGACGCGAACATCTCAACATTCTTACAACCCTCGTGAGAACTGATATTAGTTTCTGTAGCACAAGACATTTGGTCAAACCGCTGGAGTAATTCAGTGCGAAACAGCCCAGAATCCCTTGCACCGACTGATCAGAGATCAGCCAAACAGAACTGAAGACATTTCATCATCAACTCAACAGTACTGACGCTTGTGTCGATATCTTCAACAACCAATACATGAGTCTGAAGATGGTCTGTGTTTGTTTTGATTATAATATAACACGCTATTTCATATTTTATTGTATATTAATTGTATAAAATTAAATTAAAACTACTCGACAGTTATTGAACCTTTGCCCAGGTCTACCGGAAGTTAAGCTTGGGCCACATAACATTTGTTACGCTGAAACATCAAATGTCGAGTGTATCAATTATAAATTAGTAGCATGTATTTAAGAAAAAATGTAAAAATGTATAAACATTTATATAATATATGATAGCAATTATTGTCAAAATTTATTTAAAATATTGTAAATATTTCCTTAATACGTATACACTCACCTAAAGGATTATTAGGAACACCTGTTCAATTTCTCATTAATGCAATTATGGTGGTGGTTTAATGGTGTGGGGGATGTTTTCTTGGCACATTTTAGGCCCCTTAGTGCCAATTGGGCATCGTTTAAATGCCACGGCCTACCTGAGCATTGTTTCTGACCATGTCCATCCCTTTATGACCACCATGTTCCCATCCTCTGATGGCTACTTCCAGCAGGATTATGCACCATGTTACAAAGCTTGAATCATTACAAATTGGTTTCTTGAACATGACAATGAGTTCACTGTACTAAAATGGCCCCCACAGTCACCAGATCTCAATCCAATAGAGCATCTTTAAGATGTGGTGGAACGGGAGCTTCGTGCATCCCACAAATCTCCATAAACTGCAAGATGCTATTCTATCAATATGGGCCAACATTTTTTAAAGAATGCTTTCAGCTCCTTGTTGAATCAATGCCACGTAGAATTAAGGCAGTTCTGAAGGCGAAAGGGGGTCAAACACAGTGTTAGTATGGTGTTCCTAATTATCCTTTAGGTGAGTGTATATATGCTTATAATACAAAATGAATATGCCCAGTATGCAGACATATATAATGTAAACACAAACCTTTATTCTAAATGCGATTAATCGCAATTAATCTTTTGACAGCCCTATTACAACGCAAGAAAACTCAAAACGACACCAGAGATGCTTCTCTAGACTAACTGAATGCTTTTTTTTATTGGTAAGGTTTTAAACCATGAAATCTGACAGACGTATATTGTGTAGGGCTGGGCGCTATATATATATATTGCTAATTATACTTGTCTAAATTGATTTTTTCGGAAGTGCCGGCATTTTACCGCAAATCATTGATAAACTGAAACATAAGAATTGTACAATATATCGCCCAGACCTTATATCCTGGTGACGAAACAAGTTCAAAGTTCACCTTGACTGTGAAGCAAACATTCAGCGTGTCGCGACTTCTTCACACCTTCCATCGCAAACACATCGTTAACTCAAACTCATCCTGACAATCTCACTCGCTTTCAACCCACACATAATTATTCTGCTGAAACCGCTCAAACTTCTGCTCACGCTATTGTGTTCGAGCACAAGATTAACATCCTCAGTTCTGTCAGGACTGTTCAGCTGCCCACCGTCTGTTTTAAGTTCACAAAAAAGAATGCTGTCAATTTCGGGTTTATTTGGGAGCAGAACTCTTGTGTAAATTCTAACAAGAGTTTTTACATTCCTCAACAAAAGACTCAGCGAGACACAATATATCAGCACTGTGTAAATCTCTGTTACCTAGGCAAACAGAAAGAGCTTTTTCTAATGAACTGATTATGAATGCAAATTTAAGTCGAGTAAATTTCAGAAGGGATTTTACGTGATCAAATGAACTTTTGCGATCGGCCGTAAGAGCTGAGCTGTTTAATTACTCAAACTCTTATTGTCGTGAAAAGTGATAATGAATTAATCTCTCCATAAAGACTCATTCTCTCCACACGCGCGTCAGGAATTAAGAAGAGAACAACGAAGACGACTGACTGACTGACTGACTGACTGACTGACGCTTGCGTAATCTCACAGTAACCATATTTCCCACGAGCACGGCAGAACGCCATCGTGTTTCTTAAGACAACAAACCAATCCAATTTAAGAAGGAAAAACTAATCCGTTTCCAAACAAATTTGCTGGGTTCAAAAAAAAAGTTGAACAAAAACCGACAAGCTTTTACGCTGTTAAATGGCGTCTTTAAGTACTTCATGAGTCTGATTTCAGTGCGAGACAGCGGGTTAATGAATTCTGCCTCCCCGATGAACGTACAGATGTCACATCCCATTTTCCTCACGCTTGACTGAACAGTGACATCTGAACGTTCAACAATCTGTGCTGCTAAACCCCTGGAGACTGTGAGAGCAAAAACCCCGGCTCAGGTGATCAACTCAACAACACCATCTCTCTTATTCTCTCTGTGTGTCTCTCACTCATACACTCTTACTTTTGTTTCACACGCTACACATTTAGTATACAGCAGTATGCAAGGTAAGGAATAATGTGTACATGAAAAGCAGTAAAAGGACTAAACAGGATTCAATCTCTCATCCTCTCTCTCTCGTTTTCTTTCCCTTTCTTTCTCTTTTCTCATCTTTTTCTTGTGGCGCTTTTCTACTGCATGGTACTGTCAGGTTTAGTATGATTCGGCTCGGTACAGCTCATTTCACTTCGGCTTACTCTGCTTTTCCAGAGCAGTTTAGTAGCGCTTCAAACTAGATGGGGATTATAAACTTTTCGTTGTGGTTGCAGCGCCTATACTCCCGTAGCATCATTGTGAACGGGACATAAACACACGCACAACACAGGAGTGATGGAGCATTTTGATGGCGGATGGCAGCAAAACAAAATACTGCTAAAATACCAGTATGTTTGGAAAATCTTACAGTTAAGAGCAGACATGATCATTTGGTTTGCTGGACGGTGCACGTGGGTAAACTAATGTAGCATTTAGCATTGCATAAAGTGTCTCAATCTCTATTTCACTGTCACGAAGCATATAACAAAATGCCAAAATGACGTTTTAAAATGCATATTCATCTGTTGCAAATCCAATGACGCTGGTAATGATTCTCTCGTGCATGCCAAACGTCTACATAATGGCACGTAAATGCGTAGTTCACTCCGAAGTCTAAACTGGAAGGGACTTCATTTGGAATGTTGCCCCTGATGGTTCGGCACGAATATGTGTTCCGTTACACCCCGTCATCAACAAATGAGTAATCATGGCGCACACTCTGCAAAACACAAATGAATAAGACAGGGACTGCACTGGCCTTTTAAAATGTTAAATTAAAAAGTAAATGGCTTTTGAGGACAGTGCTTACATACTATATTCTACTATGTTCTTTGACATAAAAAAGCTTCCACCATCGTGTTGTCAGTCAGCTCAATTCACTCTCCACACATGATGAATGAAATCTAACTCCTGCTGCTGATCTTTGCTGCGACACATGTTCCGCTTGCACTGAATGCAGCAGCCGATTCCGATGCGCAGTCTGGTCTTTAACTAAACTATGTGAGTTATTGCTATAAAAAGTGTAAATGACGGTGGGGGTCGGTGCCGCTGTTGACAACTGATGTAATCGGTTGGCGGGTGGACAACGTGTATCAGCGGTCAATCGCAACAAGCCTATCCCATGATGCCACAGGAACTGAGCAACGGTTAAATTAAAAAGTGAATTAAATAAAAACTGTGGAAAACTTTAGGGCAGATGTCCATTTTTAAATGCAAGTATAGATAAATATATTTCCTGTGACTAGATTATGTTTTTACCAATGCCTAGGTTGTTGTAAATGCGTCATATGCCAAATAGCATGCAGGTCACATGACAATAAAACATGGTGGATGCAGTGTAATGTATTCATACTACTCCAACAGTACATACTGTCACAGTGTGCAATCTCTTTAAATATTGAATTTTCTATTTAAAGATACTTTATACATGCAAAATTGTAAAGGCAATACACACAAAACACAATAATGGCAAACAATAAGGTGGAGTAAGGTGCTAAATGAAGGATAAAATATATAGATATTAAAAACTCTCTTTCCCTCGCTCTCGTTCTTGGGTTTAATAAGCATTAGGAATTAAGGATGGTGTGAAGAAACTCAGTGAATAAACTACACCAGCAGCTGCAGTTTCATCCCTGTGGAATAAACCACAGACTGTAAATAATGTACGAGGAAAAGATATTACTGTGAACTCCATGTGATATTACACTGCCCGTGCGTGTGTGTGTGTGTGTCTGTGTGTGCTGTTAATTGAGCAACTCCACCAAACTAAATCCATTTTTAAGAGAATAAAAGTGCTGAGGGAAAAAACATTACAGGCAAAACAGAGAACATGAAAGTAAAAGAGAGAAATTACTGGACATGCATGAAACCAAACAGAGCGTTTGTGTTGGTTCACAGGGAAATAAAAACACTTCATCTGAGATTCAAGACAACGGGAAATTAAATGCAACTATTAACTGTCCTAATAAAATCTTGCTGGTTTCATAAATAGAAATTATTTTTTAGCGATTGTTCTTTAAAATGTACATTTCTGCTGCAAACCAAGACTACACGTGCCAAACAAACATTTTCAGAAGAAAATATTACGCAGACGATTCATTTTTAAGATTGTGGTAAACTAACCTTCATGCTCCTTGTCTGATATCCCGACTTTCTTCATCTTCTTGGGTGTTTTCATAAACAGAGGGAATATGGTTCTGAGACCCAAGATGTCCACAAACTTGTGACAGTTATCAGAACCCTCTGGACCAATCATGGCGTAGTCCAGAACCTTCAGTGCACTGACCCGAGACATCTTCTTCTCCCTGGACAGAGACCATGAAGAATAAAACCATAAAAATGTGTTTTGTATACGAGCTATTCTCGGTTAACCTGCAGTCAAAGAAGTTTTTATTTGATTCTTTAACACTGTTTTTGCGTTTCTATTACAAATGCCTTTGTGTTTCAAATGCACATTTTGGAAAAAAGAAACGTAATAATAACCGCATCTCTTTTTCTCAAAAGGCCAATTTAATTGGACATATTAATTGATTTACCCTGCAGTCTACAGGAGTTAAATAAATGCACTCATTGTGTGTACATCAGTTTTCTGTATAACACACAGAGTTTCAAAAGAGAGACACACACATACACACAGACAGGATGTGAAATCAACACTGCCATCACAAACAACACAGAAATATATTACAGGTGTTAAAGGAGGAGGTGTAGGAAACGTGGAAGATGTAAGGAAAGTTTAAAATGTAGTTTTTAAATAACTACAAGTCTATCCTTCAGAGTTCAAAGTGTCAATGTTACATCAAACTAATACTCAAACTGTAAAAATACTTGTTAACACTATATCCAGGTAAACACTCGTTCTTGTGCATCAGCAAAATGAAGAAAACAAAGAATTAAAGGTCCAGATGAGTCGTGTGACATGTGCGTGATTTAGAAGAGGGTTTTACATGTCTGAAATGAGATTGAGATGACATTCATTCAGCGTTCAGCACCACGATTATCGCTGAGGTCATGTGCTATAACATCACATAGCATTAGGCATGGGCCGGATACAAGGTATACCGAGGTTCGAAAGAGGCAACATTTGCTGTGACACCGTTACTAGGGTACGAGCTATGTTTACACAAAAATAAATTATGAAATCATGTTATTCGTTCGATGTTTACACAAAAATATATATTTTGTATTGTTAAGGCTTTGTTTTTCCATGAAAATCATGTTCAATATGTTGGTTAAAACTAAAATGTATTGTGTCCAGTTGAGAAGTTTGAAAATTGAAAGACATTTGAAAATAACACATTTTAATGTGTTGTAACTGCAATAAAGTGAAACCGATGTACTTTTGCGTAAGGTTGTCATACCGTCAAAATCTCATACCGCCCCATGGCTCAACAGCATAATATTTAACTCAACAACAAACGCAAGCACATGAACTCTGATGACATACCTGAGCATGAGGTTCATAAGCTGAAGCCCCTCCCCCCTCAGGAAACGATCACGATTGGCTGGAAGCATGAGACATGAGCATAGGGCATCAAACAAGTTCTCCATCATTTCCTGTTCCTCCGCTGTGGACGGATTGTGACGTTTAAACACCTGTGAGGAACATGTAAATGGGTTAAATTTACGCCTGCACCGAAAGATGTCAGCAACCTAGGATGATAATTCTAACTATAAAGATAAGATGTCAAAAATCGTCAAAGTTTAACAGAACATTGATCACCAAATATTTGTACATTGCATTATACAGTAGCTTCAATTGTAAACATTAGTTGAGTTTCTCTCCAGTGACCTTTAATGAGTTGTGCCCACGTACAGCGTCTATCACTCACACGTCTGCATTAGACGCCAGCTGCCTATATAGGCCGTAGACAGCCTGCACACTAGAGTTTATAAAAGTGCTTGAGCGAGTGAGCGAGAGAGAGAGAACATCTTACTGAAAGCTGCTGCAGTAGAACGTCAATGCCGTCTATTTCTCCCAACAGCTCCCTAGTTTCTGTGAGAGAGAAAAATGATAAATGTGTGAGCTCAATGCACTAATAATAGGAGAGAGAGAATGAGAGAGAGACAGAGAGAGAAAAGATGATAAATGTTAGAGCTCAGTGCAGTAATAATGGAGAAGAGAGCGAGAGAGACAGAGAGAGAGGCGAGTGTGATAAGATCTCCTATTGAGAACAGAGCAACAAACCAAAAGAAATATTTACAAACCAGAGCACAAGAAAAGCAATACAACCCACAGTGTGAACAGAATATTGTACCTGTACGCACAAACCTGACTCGAATACTTCATGTGTAATCGAGAATCATAAAGTCTGATACTAAAGGCCATTTCACAACAACAATTTTACACTGGCCATGATCTTGCATGCATTTCCACCTAAAGCATTTTTCAGACACATGACCCAAAGCTCTGATCTTATTGGTCAGTTAGTCTTTATTTCCTGCACAACAAATTGGAAAAATAAGTCCACGAGAAACAAAGCGATAAATGTTACTGTGTTGTGCGAGTCTTGTTAATATGAAAAATACTCAAAGATATTTTTTCAGTAACACTTTTTTGAATCCAGCATTAATACATTATATACATTGATACCTTATAGAAGCATTCTTAGTGCATTATGATTCAGACAAAAAATCATTATAATATCTTGTATTGATAAATAAACATAAAACAACACTTTGCATTTGTCCGCTCATACGATGTAGTGAGATATTATGCAATGAAATGAGATTTTATACATCATAACTATGGTAACCATGTAGAGTTCATCATGTGTCATAAATCATCACACAAGTTATAATAATAGTAAGTTATAGTTTATCAAATGATACAAGATATAATGTTCTCTATAAGGCATTATGCATGCATTATAAATCAAAAGTTTTCTTCCATATTCTCCACGTTTAAGGAACGGTTCGCCTTAAAAAATAAAATTTCTGTCATCACTTACTCACCCTGAGTGATTTTCTTTCTCTTCAGAACAACATAAAGAAGATATTTCGAGAAATGTTGATAACCAAAGCCATAGGTCCCTATTGACTCAAAACCAATGAAAGTCAATGGGGACCAAATAAAGAAAGTCATGCAGGATTGAAATGACAAGAGGGCGTGTAAACAACGACAGAAATCTCATTTTGAAGGTGAACTATCCATTTTAAGATTTTGAATAAATCCCCCATAACATCCAATCAAACTCAGTCAGTGTCCATGAAATGTTTTACTTACTGTCGTTGTTTTGCAGAAGGATGGCCAGTATTTCACTGCAGTACAGCTTATTGGCATCAAAAGGCATCTTCGCCTGTTCGGAGAGACAAGGAACGGGTGATTTCAATTGGTTTGGCAGCTGTGTCCCATTCAATCTGTGTGCCGTGTTTCTATTGTGAGCTTGCTGTCGGAGCGCTGGATTCATCGGGTCTTCAGGGAACATTAAGACTCAAAGCACAACAGCATGAAGCTCTTATTTCAGTGGAAATCGCAAGAGAATTACACTTCACGTGGAGAAAACTGTGAGTTAAAACAGCGTGCCTACAGCTCTTATAAAAATCTCAAATTGAGAGTTAAATCCCTCATTATATATGGACAACTTCACACAAAATGGCATTCAAGTTTTTTACCATTGTCCATATTTTAAAAGCGTATAGATTTTGTGATTCTGTATTTCTGTTGGTCAACATCACAGGGGACTAAAAAAATTGTCGGGAGGCTCTGAACATCTCACCTTGATTCTCTTTAACAGCCACTGCATTAAACCCTGCTGGGCCGCTTCTGTGCACAGACCGGGCCGAAATTCAGCCATGTTCTCGATCACCGCTGCCAGAGAGAGAGAGAGATAGAGAGAGAGAGTTTACTCCATGCTTGTCAGACACACAGTTCTATGAATCGTGTT